>SGPM01000397.1:0-22593 GCA_004802725.1 Antrodiella citrinella
CATCTCTTCTGAGCTCACGGTCATCATCGTTATCCACGTTGATGACTTCACTCTCGTAACGACCGATCTCGCCATCATGCAGAGACTCAAGTCGACCCTCGCCGAACATTACGAGTTGGCTGACATGGGCAACGCCCGTTGGCTACTAGGGTTCGAAATCCAACGCGACCGCATCTCTCGTTCCATCTCACTGAACCAATCCGCCTACGTCGACACTCTCATCTCACGATTCAACATGCACGACGCGTACCCTGCTGCGACCCCACTCGACCCTGCTATCAACCTATTTCTACCCGTCACCGCCGAAGACCGCGATGCGATGGTCAATCGACCGTACGCGCAACTCATCGGGTCGCTCATGTACGCTGCCATTGGTACTCGACCGGACATCATGTTCGCTGTTTCGACTCTCGCGCGTTTCATGTCGGACCCGTCCGTCATCCATTGGGAGGCCGGAAAACGTGTCCTACGTTATCTGAAAGGAACACGCGATCACCGACTCACCTTTGGCGGAGATACTCCCGCTGTACTCACCGGATTCACCGACGCTGATTGGGCTTCCCAACCCCATCGTCATTCCATTTCTGGATTCGTCTTCACTTATGCCTGCGGGGCGATTTCGTGGGGCTCGCACAAGCAAAGCCTCATCGCATTATCTTCCACCGAGGCCGAGTACATTTCCGCTTCGGATTCCTGTCGTGAACTTATCTATCTTCGATCCCTTATCCTCGAGCTCACTGGCGAAACATCCTCTTCCCCCATCACTCTTCATTCCGACAATCAAAGCGCGATCCGCATAGCTGCGAACGGCCTTCTTCACGCCCGCACCAAGCATATCGACATTCGGTATCAGTTCATCCGCCAAGTCGTGGAACGAGGACTCACTGAACTTGTCTACTGTCCGACCAACGAGATGGTCGCAAACATCTTCACCAAGGCTTTGGTCCGTTCTCGTATTCAGTACCTCGCCGGGGAGTTGGGTTTGTCAAGTCAAGCTTGAGGGGGAGTGTTGGATTTCAAGCATTGACATTGAACGTCGGCGGCTGCACCGTCGTATATTATTTGCGCTGACTCATTTTCATTCGTCATCATATTGTACCACGCGCGTAGCGCATGTCCGTATTCACAAACCCCCGCTGTTTCTCTTTGTGGGACTTCAGTCTTTCCTATTCCTTGACTGAAGTCCTAGTACGTGATTCATTCTCATTCTCAGTGTACAATGTATTTACTCACACCTCTAGACGCGTCCGCGCTCTACAGGTACTTACAGAATATATAAGTCTTTCCTATTCCTTGACTGAAGTCCTAACGCGTCCGCGCTCTACAGATTCCGAGCGATCTCTCACGTTCTCACTGCACAGAAAGCCGTAAAAGGGAATAATACGGTCACGTGATGAACGCGTAGATAAAGCCGTATCCGCCTCGCGTTGTCCTTGCGTTCTTTCTGCGTCCATTGTTCTTGTTGATTTGCTTTTCCGATCGACAAGAAAGGTTCTTTGTAGTACCTGGACATGGCTTGGTAGAAGCAAGACGCCAGTCACTTTCTGGACAGTATTTATTGCGCTTTCGACAGATTTTCTCTTCCCTTCCTTACCTGATCATCCTAATGTCTGTGACGAAGGCTACTCGGAACAGGGCTGTATCAGCCTACGCCGGTTACTATCCAACTCCCAGAGATCAGCTGCCTCTTGCTATGAGCCAGACTCTGGACAAGGTGTGTGTAGTCCATTACGTTCCGTGCCTTCTTATCTCACATGCGAGCAGATCGTTGGTGCACCGTCTTCGTTCCGAAAGGTCAATGTATACACGGGACCTCAGCTTAATGTTGATTACGACAAGGAGCTTCCTCAGGTTCCAGCGATCCTTCCGGTCACCTCAAACACTCGTTCTACCCATCACTCCCACATTCGTTCTCAGTCTCTCTCTTACGATTATAATGCAAGTCACGATATTCAAGCACGCCCATCACTTGACCACCGATTAAAGGGGGCATCTAAATGCGCAGACGTACCACTGGCCACCGATACCGCGTCAATAACTGCTGTTGTGGACGAAGATATATTCGATGCGGAGGATGGAGTTGGAAGCAGCCCCGAAGAAAGATACGACAGCGAAGATAACACGCAATCTTCTAACACGCAATCTTCGTACGTCTCGTCGCTCCCTCATGATCCTCCATCCCCATACTCTTCGTGGGTTCGGACTCGTGCTCGTGCTCGGACTTTGACATCCTCTCGGGTACCATGTGACGGCGTTGGCCAGGCAAGGACTGGCCAACATCGTGCTGGTCACGCACACATGGATGAAGAGCCTCACGAGGAGAGCATATCGCCTCTTCAGGAAACCGGTGCTTCTCCCGTGATAGTGTCTGCGTCTCCTTCAGAAGATATGTCTATGGTCGTACCCAGGCCGCCTCGTCCTATCACACGCTTTGCACCTGTAGATCCTACTAGGCGCCATGCCACATACTACAGCCTCGAAGTGTGGCCTGCGGGTGCGTCTCTGCTGAGCAGCGGATCGGAGGTCTCAGAGTCGCTCGTTTAACCTTTCGCGGGCGAACGATCCTGACTCCGGACTCTCCACACACATTCCCGCGAAGTGGTCCTCCGTTTGTGATCAAGAGCGCCTTCAAGAATGAGCGCAGGACGCCGTGCCGTAATATTTATATAGGATCCCATTGTTCAGTCTTCTTTCCATCTCTCTCTCTGATTGACCGGTATGTGTTTCTTGCTTCCTTTCAGCATATGTACCCTTCCATTTACCTGGTGACGTGTCCAGGCCGGACCGCGACCCTCCTGTATCGTTATCAATTTGCTATGCTGTCGCCACCGCAAGGAACCAACTCGAAGGATGAAGCAATGAAGCTGGCTACTACGACAATAACTTATTCCGGGTGCTACAGCACCGGATGGACTATATCACTTGGCTATTATGTAGGATGCCTAGGTCATCTGTATCGATGAGAGATACCTAGTACTGTAATATTGTTCCTCGCTGCTCTAAAACACAGCTCGAACGCTTTGTAATGTTATTCTGAGTCTGACGTGTTTCCGCGAACGTGGGGGCCAGAATGTTCGACCGTTGTGGATGGGCTACCTAACGAACTATCGCGGATGCAATCTGAATGACTTTCACTCGATGTGGTAGTGATAACACACGGCCGACGAGAAAAGAGTGGCAATCTTCAGTAATCCGAGCCCGCATTGAAGCTCGTCTGTGCGGTTCAGACAACCTATGACCATACATCGATCAGCCTGTTGAAACTAATTTTCTGATCTCCAATATCGTGAAGCCAATTAGGATGGTCCGGACCTTATAGTGACGCAAAAACGATGATCATAGTCACGGTATCCCCTGGTATTCACTCGCAGCTACCCTCATTCTCAAACGAGCCATGCGATATGCATTCCTGGATGGCTTCTGGGAGGCTGTATATAAAGCTAAGGATTGAATAGTATTCAAGTGACCACACAGTACCAAGACTAACATCATCAGCTATGGGCGCACCAGATACCGCTGCCTCAGCAACCAAACTCAACGGCATCACCCCCAGTGGCGCATCTACAGCCAGTAGCCACTCGGCACCTACAGTGTATGACCTGAGTCATCCTTTGACAAATGGCGCTGTCCCCACCTTCCACTGGAGCCACCCATCCTTCTGCGCTTGCGAAGTGAGCAGTGTAGCAAAAGGCGACGTGTCCAATGTCCACTCCATCACAATCGGCACGCACACCGGGACACACATTGACGCGCCATACCACTTCTTCGCCGACGGCACTACCGTCGACAAACTCGACCTCACACTGCTAACCGCTGCACCTGCAGTCGTCGTGGACGTTCGAAGGAAGCAGGCGCACGAGATGATAACGTGGGAGGACTTGAGACCATATGCGGGAAGGATGGGAAAGGGTGTGGCGGTTCTACTGTGCACCGGGTGGTCGAAGAAGTGGAACCAGGAGAACTACAGTGACCACCCATTCCTTGACCCAGTAGCCGCAAAGAACCTCATGGAGATCGGGGTACGAGTAGTCGGAGTGGATGCGATGAGCCCGGACGAGGTGTTGCCCGGTACCGGAGATGCATTGGAGACGCACAAGGTGATTCTGGGGAACGGGGGTGTCATTGTGGAAAACCTTGTTGGGTTAGAGCGGGTTGTGGAGAGCGGGGATGACCGAAAGGACTTACGTGTTAGCATTTTACCTTTAAGTTTGACAGATTGTGATGGGAGCCCGGTGAGGGCGGTAGCATGGGCGGAAGGGGAGCATAAAGAGGCGGGCGACTCGTAGCAAAAGAATCCATGTTTGTGTAAAATACACTAGTGTGTCAGGTATAATAATACAGGATACCCTTCATATAGCATACATCTGTGTGGCCGTCAACCAACTGTCTTGGAGAAAGATGGGATGCTCACATATCAACGCCAATTGTTTTCCTCTCTTCTTCCAGCAAATGCACGGATGGGCGACCCATCACCACCAGTCAACTTGAAGGGGACGAGACTGACAGACCACTCGCCCTCTTGGATCGCGTCCAAGTTCGTCAGGTTCTCCGCAATGACGTGACCGCTTCCCAGTACGGTACGGTGTACACCGTAATCACGCTGACTCCATTGACTCCCCTCCCTCTCCGGAGATACAGACTCGTCTGGGCTGAGAGCGTCTATGCCAATGACCGTGATGCCGGTAGCCAAGATGCGTTGTGCCACCTCTGTGTCCAGGAATGGATGGTCGAAATATTTCTGCGTGTCCCAGTATTCTGACCAGCCCGTGCGTATCAGCACAATGGCTTTCCGCTTGGCGCCATCTCGAAATCTTTGCTCATATGAAGATACGTCTTTCCACATGATGCGAGTATGCGGCGCTTTGTTGGTGACGTTCACGACGATGGCAGGACCGACGAACGTCGAGAGCGGTAGCGGTAAGGCGCCAGCCGGCTGTCCGTCTCTGTGAAAGCGGTAGGGCGCATCTAGATGAGTGCCCAGGTGGGAGCCCATAGTGACGGTTCTGGTACTGGTGCCATGGTCTGCGAGCTTGAAGACCGGGCAGCATGAAAAAGCGGGGCTTTCCATATGTGCGGGCATTCTCTCGACGAAGGGATGGGAAAGGTCTACAAAGTCCATGCCTACAATCAATGCTCGGTGGCAAGAGGTACGGAGGCTATGTATGACACATTGTGAGTATATGCATGGTCTGACCAGATGATATACTTTGCAGCTCACCGTAGCGGTAGAAAATACGAAAGCTAACGGGCGACGGACCCGCGTCGGGGGAGGTAATGGTAGGAGATGAAAACGTCAGTCGATGGACCTCGAAATTTATGTAGCGACCAGCAAGCGACTCGCTCTTCTCTGGTCTTCTTCTAGGGACAAAACTGGGAGAAGCGGGAAGCTGGAAAAGTCACCGGTCTGTCTCACACGGCCCCAACACCTCATCAACCTGGATGAAATAGTGTTTTCCTGACAGTGCGAGATGGGAAGCTTGCCCGACCCACATTTCTGCGAAATAGCAGTGAGAAATTAGAATCTCCGCATGACACAGTCACGCACACCAATTAGGAGGTGACACTGCGTGACATGCGATCATGTGATAAGGTGACACCGCGCGTCGCGCTTTTGGCGCGCTCATCGGAGTTTGGTCCGAGTCGCGTCTGTGGCTGGGACGTGTCACTTCCTCGCTCTTTTCCTTCGACATTCACGCGAAAACGAATGTGATAGACGGTACGTAGACAAGTGCTACATTGTGTGAGCATTTTGTATCAATTTTTGGATTCACAGCATCAATGGATACTTCGCTAGAGGTCGCACCAACACACCCTCCCGATCACATACAAACACCCTCAAGAAAGACAACCGCAAACTCCCATCGTCTTCTTTACCGGGGTTCCCTTGCACTCCCAGACTCTCATTTACCTCTCGATGGCTTGAGTTTCACCACCAACATCGCCGAGATCCGTCCAGGCAACAGCCCTTCAACTCTCCTGCTTGAAAACCCTTTGGCCCTCGGTCTTGAGAGCATGCGCGGCCGGCCCCTTCACTTAAAGGGTACAGAGAAGCTGCAGGATACCTGGCTGGATACCGCAGTGGAAATCAATGTGTAAGCTGCTATACA
The DNA here is from genome assembly GCA_004802725.1 of Antrodiella citrinella. Taxonomy (NCBI): domain Eukaryota; kingdom Fungi; phylum Basidiomycota; class Agaricomycetes; order Polyporales; family Steccherinaceae; genus Antrodiella; species Antrodiella citrinella. Next base: position 6,108 of record SGPM01000397.1, read on the forward strand.
CGTATGGTCCTGTGTCGATTCTTACTACCGAAATTACAGACATGTGCATCAGTACTCCATGGTCACGCACATCTACTTTCAGAACATATTTTGTCTGTATCCAATCATCTCTCTTGACCGGCGAACCAGTACAGGTATACGTGTGGGACTCAGTGATACTAGTGAGTAACTTATCCTCACATTTTGTCAAGTGGGACATTGGTTCGCATCGTGAAACGTCGAATATCTCAATGCACAAGCGACTCTCAAATCTCGGAATTTCTGTAACTGGATTGCAGGTTTCGTAATCACTGGCAAGGGTCGTTGGAGGGGACTTCTTGAATCATCCTGCTCGCTTTGCACCGACTCGGGCAAGGCAGACGGAGAGCTCTGTCCGATTCCTCTACCATAGTGCTACACTACCTCGATGGAGCTCCGGGCCTACTGGCGTCTTAGGACGTGGCATTCGGCTTCCGTCCCATCATAATTAAACTTTGTTCGAAGAACCACTTTGCCTCTTGAATGGTCCACTTACACGTTTATTCATAGGTGCCGTCGACGATTTTCTGATTTACGGGGAGTTGCGTCAGCAGTCCGCAGAAGCGATGGATTCCTTACCTTCTAGTCCTTCCAAGGCTCCAGAGACCCTTTGCATCCTCGCAGCGCGGATCCTACTACATCCTCCAGCGCGGATCCCCCGTCCTGATGACCCTACACCACGCAAACCTCCCGCCTATGTCTCCGGCAACTCAGCAAAGCGGAAACGCGATCTGTCCAGCACGAACCTGGACCTCTCCGGGTCCTCGAAACGCGCCAAAGGAAAGGGCCGCGCTGATAATGAAGACGAACAGGTGCGATTGGCACGAGAAACCATGCTGTACATGCCCAAACCCGGCGTATCGTTACCCCGTATGCTGGGCCGGGATGTGCGGCCGGGCAGGAGTACGGATGAGTTCAAAATACCGGCGCTGCCCTCGCGAGCACAGTCACAGCCTGTAGGAAAACTGAATGGAAGTGATGTCGCGGATGTCTTCGGGTCTGTGGATAGTGGTTCTGTCAAGGAAAAAGAACATGCTACGGATTCGAAGCCAGGTTCTGACGAGCTCGAGAAAGCAAACAAGACGGTGAGAGTGGTCTATGTTGACTAATTATAGACTCTCACAAGGGTCTTTGCTCAGGTTATCAAACAAGCTGCAATAACATGTCTTTCAAAGCACGGTGTCAAGAAGGGCCACCCTGAGTTCAACGACTTGTTTACAGCCACTTATCGTGGAGCCGCGTTCGCTTTGGTTCGTACTTGGGTGATTTCGCACTTACGACCTCTAACTTTTATGTTTTTGCAGCGTAATGTTGTCCGTGTGCAGGCCGTGAATATGCGCTCTGTCGACAAGCTCCTTGAAGCTCACGCGCGAATATACGTGAACGGCAACGGGGACAACCATACCTCAACGTCCGGTTCATGATGACCTCACACAACTGCCCTTTATCTCCGTTTGCTGCAAGGGCCCGGGTCAGCAACCGTCACGCTGTTGCTTCTCGAGATGCGTTTGCGACTCAGGGCGGGCAACAACATTCCGTCCTACCATTGCTCCTGGGACGCGTGTCGGAGCTGGGAATATGACTGATACATTGCTGGAGGCCCTGCATCGAGCAGCATTTCGTCTGCTATGTCGGCTTAGCCCGCAAAGATCGCATAGTTTGCTTGGGTTTCAGCCACACACATCAAGGCTCCTACTTTATCCTCGACGGCCCTGAGCTGGGCATCTCCGGGAGTATTTGGAACGAAAGGAATAAGTTATGCGTTTAGCACAGCACACAAATTGCTACAGATTCGATAACATTGCGATGATTAATGCATACTATGTATCGGGAAGATTCTTGAGGAGCTCTTTCGCCTCCCGCGCAGGCCGTGATACGACCGGTTTTTCGTTGGCGATGCTCTCTTGCACTTTTTGCGCCACACTTGGCAGAACGGACGAGAACACCGCTGGTATAGTGTAATCTGCATCCTCGAGTACCACTAAGATGCAGTGTGAAGAGAGGGAAGACGGCGGTGTCCCTGCTAGGAGATGAGAACTGTCGTGGGTATCAGTACCGTTAACGGCCGCTTAAAGAAAGACATGTGTCCACGTACACGACTATCGGCTTTATGAGTTCAGGATGGACTGACAAGGCAGAAAAGAGGGCTGCGGTAGACTGCACGTAATAGTCTGGAAAGCGCAATCAGCAGAGTCTTCAGCTCTTCATCGAACGGGTAACTTACCGTCGTGAACCTCTTTGAACGCATCTGAAACAAGTTCCACGCAAGCTTCCCTCACTTTCTCTCCAACATTTGCATCTGCGTTCTTGATCACTTGTGACAGGGCGAGGATCAAGCTGCTCGCGATGGCATCCTCACTAGCCTTCGCACCTGCAATTAGTTCCGTGACGACAGGGTCCACACGCGGCTGGTTCTTCATAAGAACACCGAGAGCCTGCGCTGCCTTCGTACGCACACCCAAGCTTGACGGGTCGCTTGCGCTCTTCACGAAGGTACGCTGCAGTTGCGGGAAGAATGGCTTGACGAACGTTGGAATGCGCTCCAACATGGTGGCGAGTGCCGTGAGGATCGCATTCTTGACAGCCGGTGGATATGTGGTTGCTTGAGTGGCTACACGGATAAGGGGACCGGTGAAGGGCACCACGAACGGCTTGATAACGCTCTCTTCCGTCCTTTCCACGAGATCTCCGATGGCATACGCTGCTTGCTCCCGCTGTTCGTTGCTTCCAGTAGTGAGACCGGCGATGACAATAGGCACGGCAAAGGCGACACCCTTGGGTAGGCTGAAACCTGGAACGTGACGCCCTGCAGCTCCTGTACCCTCGATGGTGCGCCTGAGAGGGACTACCAATGGCTCCAACTCGTCTTTGGGGACCGATTTCACGAAGACATTCAGGGCGTTCAGGGCCTCCGTGTGTACCGATACTTGTGAATCGTCCATCAACGAGACCAATTGACGTATCCAGTCAACGCGGTACACGTCCAAGTCCAGTTCACTTTCTTCCTCACAGAAAAGAGCAAACAGCTGACAAGCGCTCACTCGCCGTTTGACGTGTTCATGCTTAGCCCTATTTCACAATGTCAAGAGCAAGTTAGAAAAAAAGGTGAACGTGACAGCTTACCAGCCCAATAACAGGGTCATGAGAGCATGCAAACCCTCTGGATCGCTGATTGACACAAGAAGCGCCTTACACGCATCGCGGACTGCATCTACAACCTCTTCGTCTTCTTCCGGTGTTGGGGTTTCGAGGACTCTTACCAATGCAGTTAAAATGACAGTCAATCGTTTGCTCAAGGCGTGACCAGCCACTGTGACCAAGCTTTCCATCGCTCTCGCGTTGAAGAGAGTCATCGGAGTCGTCGTCAGTGTAGGGATCAACACTGGGAACACGGTGGACGCGCGGACCTGCACAGCAATGTCTGAGCCAATGAGTTAGCAAAAGATGTTGTGTAACTCACGTTCATGACCTCCTTCAATGCCTGTAGTGCAGTGCCTGAACTTTCTCCAGGTTGACGAAGTGCCTCCAGAAGTGTCGGAATGGTCTGATCGATAGCCTTGACACCAATCTGCTCTTGCAAGACATCAAATGCCCTAGCGGCGGCCGAACGTACAACGGGCTCATCATCGACCAAGGCCGTGCGAACCATAGCGATGATTGTGTCCTCGTATTCTTCACGCTTGTCGTCCGCTGCGCTTTCCCTAAGAACGTCGTCGTGAGCTGAATCTTCACAAGTGTTACAATGAGACTTACATCACTTCACACAGAGTCAAGCATACGCCTGCACGGGTCTGAGGATCTGTGGACTGCGACTTGCTGCGAAGGATGGAGACGATGTCACCCAGAACCTTTTCACCTGACTTGCGACATAATTCCACAGTCGTACGAGCTGCCGTCTTTCCGAGAAAGTCAATACGGATAAACGGATAAATATTATACAACGGACCTCTTGCTGATCAGCCTCATCAGTGGACAGAAGCATGATGATTTGCCCCATGAGCTCGGGTAGAATTTCCCTGACTGCAAAGAACAAATATGAGGGGAGGATGACCGAACAGTGATTGAAAGACATGCCTGTTCGAGGGGTGTTGTGCACAAGTGCTTTCCAGATGTGTGCCGAAGATTGGCGGACCAGATTGACAGAGTCTTGTCTCGCCAGATACAGCGCCGACAAGATTCTGTCGCGTCTTTCAACACCCAGAACTTCCATGAGAACCTTGCGAGAAGATTCGGCCAAGACCGTTTCGACCGTTTCGCCTTCCTCGATTTCTGCTTTACCACTGATTCCGGATATCTTGAACAATAGTTCTCCAACCAACGTGATGGAAGATTGCTGGAAACGGCATTAACAATCTGATTCAAGCATGTAGCGAAAAGACTTACTCGAATGCGCCAGCCAGGGTCGAAGATACCACGTTCAAGTTCAGGAAGAAGCAAATCGATAGCCTTTGTCGAGTAATTGGTGACAATCATGCGACCAGCACGCATGGCAGCTTCTCGAACATAGTCTTCCGAATCGGACAAGCCGCTGAGGATTGGAGCGATGATACGAGGCAAATGAGGTTGGAAGCGAGTACCGAAAGTAGCGGGCAGGTAGACAAGCAAGGACATGAAACCTTCGCGGACGGTGCTGCGAGGAGCCTGAGCATTTGCAATGATATCAGGCAACAGTCCCTCCATGCGTTCCATACCTAGACCGGCAAGGACTTCGCTGAGTCCTTGAGCAGCGCCTTGCCGATCTACGCCAGAAGTGTCTGTCTTCAGTGTCCGAAGAAGACCAGGAACAAGGTCGGGGAAGTGGACTTCTCCAAGACGCTCCACTAGCGTGCCCAAGCACTTCGCTGCGGTTGCACGAGCTTCGGGAACAGGATCCACAAGCACGACATGAACCAAGGGCAGCAACTCTTTGAGGTAGGGAACGAAGTCCTTAGATTCCGTGAGAGAGGCTAGATTGCCAACGACCTGCGCGGCTTTCCTCTTGATTTCTGCGCTGCGCTCTCGCAGTCCACGCTCAATGATGGGAACGACCTATGATGGACATGAGTTGAAACGTTTAATGCGATGGAAATGAGCACAGACCAAAGCCAACGAAGAGTGATCAATATAATGTACGAAGGAGGTCTTGATCAAGGAATTCAACGCATTGGGGGTTTTCGCGGGATCGACCATTGCCTTGAGGAACACGGGGACAAGAGATTGAATTTCGGGGTTACTGATGACTTCACCGAATTGCTTCAAACTCTTATTCGCTGCTGCTCGCACTTGGGCGTGAGAGTCGGTCAGGACACCGGTAAGTTGTGGAATGACAATGGGGAGAGACTGCGACAGTTGTCTGGGAGCACAATACGCTACCATACCAAGCAACTCGATAGATCCTTTCTTCGTTCTCCATTGTTTTTCGTCAAGGCCGGACAGCAGAGAGGGGAGGATGGTCTTGACACCGTATCCAGAGAGGTTGCCCATGATGACTCTGGCCGCATCATGAGTGGACTCCCTCACGTCAAGCGTGGCATCTCCGAACGAGTTCAGCAATATCGGAAGGACACGCAAGACGTACGGTTCGAAAAGTCGCCCTAAAATAGTGGAGAACGTCTCGAAGGCAAACATGGCACCCTGGCGGGGTTCATAGCGTTTCTTGTCTTCGGCTGCATCCTTGAGGCGGTCGATTACGTTGAACTCTCTCATTGTAGCAATTCCAGCACCCCTGATGATGCCGGCCAACCCGTAAGCAGCGCCCCTACGAGCAGCGTACTTTGGGGCATTGACAAGTTCGTCGAATAGACTATCGAACAATTTGGCCACCTGTGAACGCTGAGTCTTGACTAATGGCGAGAGACAGTCTGAGACGGCAATTTGCACTTGTTCAGCTGGGGTTTTGAGGGCTTCTGTGAGGCGATTCACTATCTGTGGAATTCGAGGGTCGGATGGATCCAAATGACGAGCAACACGTCCGAAAAGAATGACGACCGCCTCTTTGATGTGATCGGTGGCCTCAGTTACAGGAGCAGTTCTCGAGAGGTACGCCTCAAACGTCGCAATAAGTTCAGGCAGGCGAGAGGGACCGTGGAGATCGACAACGGCTGTGCCGGCCTGTAGCATACCCCGACGAACATCGGGATGGATGTCGCCGAGGGCTTCGTCTTCGGTCAAGAATTTGAAGAACGACTCGAGAGTGTCGTCAGTGAAGTGTGGTGCTGACAGCTCGAAGGTTTGCGCAATGGCCAGACGTGTTGGCCAAGGATCTACTCGGTCGATGCTTTGAGCTATCAGCATGCCCTAGAATACGGGTCAGAACACCAAAATGGATAAGTGACTTTGGTCCATACGTATTCGTCAAACTCAGGTGCTAGAATCTTGGCCTGTGATAACGATCAGTTGGGCTCATACATGATAAACAGGCAGCACAACACACCTTCTCACGATAAAGAGACTCTAGCGTCATCAAGGACAACGCCACTGAAGTCGGCCAGTGTTCCAATGCAGCGGCGATTGATGAGGCACAGCTTGAGCGCACGTAAGCATTTTCATGCTCTGTCGCAATGGTTCAGTGGAGACGGAAACAACAATAGTAAGGATACCGTACCAAGGTAAGTGAGTAACACATCGAGGAAATCTTGAGGGACATCAAGACCGTTGTCATCCCATAGGTGGTCCGCAAGCCTGACGTTTTGCTCATCGGTATCGTGACACGCTATCCACAACTCTGGCGTCCAATCCATCTCGGTCAAGTCGAACGGCTATTGGGAAACTTAATGAGACCTTCACATCACATTAACGAGAGACGGACCTGTAGTGCTTGTAGGCATGAGCTGCGAACGTATACCTCCTGTGAAAGCGTTCCGTGTAATAGGATAGTGATTTCTTCAGAGGTTGCTGTCTCATGAATTGCCTGTCCAATATCAATCAATGCAGAGGAGGCATCCTTTGAGAGCTTAGATTGCGACCTGATTACATGGATTAGAAGACTGAGTGTCTGTGTGCGAGGGAACATGGTATGCGAGACTAAGAAGGAGATTCAGTAACAAATGCATTATAAAGTGGAATGGACAGACATTCGCTGCAATGGTATTTGAGGATTTGAACAGCCAGGGTAACTTGTTCGAGAGGGTCGTCATCTTCCGTTAATCCAACACCACCCTTCATCAGCACTTGATAGAGGAGCGGGGACATGTAAGAATACGTGGCGACGTCGAACGGTGTCTGTTCGGATTGAGAACGTAGTATGTGCAGAACTCGGAGAATGAGGGCTGAGTCTAAATGAGCATCGTGCACTGTGATACGGGACGGAACACGTACAATTGATTCCCTCCACTTGTATCTCTTCCGGAATACCTTCCACTTCTACGGCTCGCAGAGCAGCAACACCAACCCATCGCCGGAAGATACCAAGACGGTCAGAACAGCAATTGGAGAGTTCCTTATCAACTTCGTGAGTGCAGTCATCAATTAGCCCTAGAAGACGGCATACCACGAAGGTCTCGAATGAAGCAGACCCCACTACGTTGACAGCCTTGCCAAATGCACCGCGCAAGATAAGTTCCACAAGAGAAGACATGTACAACTTGACCTCATCAACTTGCGACACGACCAAGCAATGCACGAGACGAAGCCCTCTGCTAAGACGGGCCTTGATAGTATTCACCCTCGCGCGAATGTCGGACTCTGTCTTCAACTGGGCTTCAACGAGCGCCGCATCTTGCTTGCTCAACACTGGTGCTGTCGTCTTCTTCTTGCTTGCCAGAGACTTGCGTACTTCAGCTTCCCACTGCGCGTCTTTGTAACCTTTACCCTTTTTCATCTCAGGCTCTTCCTGCTTTTTTGATGCAAGCACTACCTCCAAGTCAATCCTGAGTAGAACGACGTGGATCGTATAACCAAGACATACCGTCAACAAATGCAGTACCCTCGGGAGTCTGCCAAATGCTTATATCAACATCGGTCAATTGATTGACTTCTGGCCCGTTAAGATCTGTCCCGATCTGCTCCGCAATTCGCGGCACAGTGACATCCGGTGCAACGAATGCAATGGTAGTGAATGCCTGATATGCGGCGTCTGCAAAACTTGGATGATAGGTCTGATATAAAATAAGTCACTCAGAAGCCCAACATTGAACAACAATTGATTTACCTTGGATCTGACGTCAGTAGCCTCTAAAGTACTGGAAATGATCGTCTCCAGATTCTCCTGAATGAGATGATTTGGGTCCACACCACCAGCTTGGCACAACTCTATCCATGTCTGACGTGAATTTGGGCCTTGCAGATCATCAGCCAACGTACAGAGGACAGATCTACTGATCCCACTCACAGAGAGAAGGATGATGTCCGACAACGATAAGGTCAGTTAAGAGGCTTTCTCGCTTGACAACGTCATATTCCTCGCTGAATGTACCGCAGGACAAGAATAGCGCAGGCAATCTGGTGTCCTTGTTGATGAACTTTTCACTCTCATCACCATTTGCGTCGGCCCTGGTTGGTGTCCTCTCTCGAGTCAGATGTGCGACGAGTGCAGATGACACGGCGCGACTGAGGAGTTCTGGTTCTCTAGAGTTCAAGGACGCTACAGTGCTGATAACCCTCCGGCGGAACTCAGGTGTCGAACCATCGATGGAAAGATGAAGGAGACTCGAGCCGAGCATCGTGCTGCCGTGTCCAAGTCAGTATATCGCCACAGATAGATTAGAAGACTAGGACAAACCAAGCTTGAGCATTCTGGCTCAACTGTGCCTTGTTGTATATCAACGTCTGTTCGGTCGCCCTGAGCAGCCATTCTTCGTCTTCGACATCATTAAGTTTCTGGTACACTTTGTCCCAAAGCACGAAGGCAGGCTTAGCGCCCGTACTTAGGAGTGATTGAACATGGATGTTGTGCGATACAATTTGACCTAACGAACGTTGGATCAGTGTTTAACACATGCATTTCATTGTGACCCAACTCACTGAACTTGTCGCTTCGAGAATACGGACCGAGAAGAATTGCGACAGCGATATAGCCCTCCAGAGGACCCGCGGGCGCACCGAGAGGATTCAGAGCGACAGTCTTCAAGTTCGTCTCAAACGACGGCAGAACGGCCTGACAGAAGATCATCGCAGCTTCAGACGCGAGATCTCCTAGCTCCCAGAGTGCGGTTCCAGTTAAAGTGCAAAACGCACGCCTGACAGTAGGTTTAGTACTAATCATCTCTTTAACGATGAACGCCACAGTATCTTTGCCTAGTGCAGTATCTGACAAGCATATCAACAGATGGGGACCAAGGGCAGTGGCAAGAGTTTTGACCGCGCCATCGTGCGTTTCCTTCGCTAGTAGGGGAACACCGAGCTGGACAACTTTCTGTGACACGGTGGCGGAGGGAACGACGGATCCGAGCATAGTGAACAAAGCGACTCGGTGATCGGCTCCCGATGTCTTCCCGGCGGTTGGCAAAGCGAATAGCTCATTGACGGCGATGTCTAGGTCTGCGGCGTCCTTTGATTTCCCAATGATCACTCGGAACAAGTGGGTGGCTGAAGTCCTGACAATGGCATTGGTAGATCGAGAGTTGTTGAGTGCTGGTGTAAGTAGCTTTCGGAACAGTTCGCCTTCCAATGGATGCGAGAATGCGGCGAAGAATTCCGAGATGACTGAGTGGAAAGGGTCAGTCTGGCGATGTGAAGACGATCACGATACTCACTGTTTAGAGAGACTTCCGGAGACCGCAAAATAGCTTTTTCCATCGTTGGCAATACAACGGACAAATCATCGGGAGTAACGAAAGTTGAGATGAAATCGTGCAAAGCAGCCTAAAACGGAATAAGTGGACAGACTCATTCATAAGGAACACCCACGTACAGATGCGTGAGGAGCGACAGGATTCCGAGCCATGACTACAGAGTTCGAGTAGAAAGCAAGCATTTCAGACTAGGATAAAATTAGGAATTGCGGATCGTGAGGCATATATCACGTACCTTGAGACTCGCAGGAAAAGTCTTCAAGCTATCGTCGGTGACATGCTTCATTCGTAAAGTGACATCAACGGCTGTACCGAGAAGTGGAACAACAACTACAGCATTGGGCAGGCTTTTCGCACTGGCTAGCAGTGTGCTTATCACCGCGTGTATACGTGTAGGGTGCTAGAGATGTTCGCAAAATGAGAGAATGTATGGTATTCGTGAAGAGCATGACCCACAGAGCGTAGGGCACGTCTTGTCCTGACGAGGGAGCTGCTTTGTACAGACAGCTTCGCGTGCATACTCTTGTCGAGTATCAAGTCCTGCAGACTAGCCCATGTTGTGATGAGGGCTCCCCATGACTTGCTATCCGGAAAGTCGGCGTTGATCTGTAGGCACGTCGTGTAAAGCGCACTACACCAACATAAAAGCACGAACAAATCTGAAGGCGCCCTATGACAGATGGGTTTAAGCCAACCTCGCATTGTTACAACAAGTAAGCACATACCTGCTATGTGCAGAAGCCTTCCCGAGCTCGTTCGAAAACCAAGCTAACAATGGCTGGATCAAGCCTAACTTCCGTTCCTCATCCCGGCGCACGATCTCCACTAAGATTGATTCTACGGCTTCTCGCGATGGTGCGTCCGTATACCGAGGGTAGGTGTATGTCAGCAACTTGAATACGTCGACAGCTTGTTGTAGAGTGAGATCTAACGATAGATCTTAGCAACAGTTATGCGAGAACATAAGGTGTGACGCACCGATATTTTTCGCGATGAAGAATAGCTCCTCCTTCAAAAACTGTACGCGCAGTTTCGTGCTGCTCGTCAGAAGCTTCTTTTGTGCGAGTTCAACGACTCTCGGCCAGTCACTAAGTACATCATCTCTCCTCCATTCCGGGATCGCAGACTTTTCTGCGCCGTCCAGGTCCGAGAGCGCCGAAGACGTAGAGGCTGCCCAGGATTCTATCTCAGCTTTTCCCATCCAAATCTAGATGTAGCGTCGGTACAACGGTAGAAGTGAGTCGGAGCGAAGGGGTCGTGAATACAGTATTTAAGAGACGTGAAAAGACGTGAACTTGAACGCGTGAATGGGAACCGTGTTCACTTGGCGCTCGGAGTCGTAATCTCAAAACCCCGAATAGGCCTGACTCGAAGGGACTCGGAGGTGTGCGTCCGAGCAAGAGTAGTGGATACAGGTATGATACTTTGCTAGTGGATACATGGATGATTATNATTAGGTGGACGACGATCTGCGAGCAACTCCGCATTTATTGTGGCTCAATCCTCCACATGCAAAACGTCCATGATGGCCTCCATACCTGGATTGCCACCCAATTTCTGCAGCAACTCTCGCAGATCCTTTTCCAGGGAGGACATGACCGACTTGGTATAATCAAATGACTTGGTGTGATTCCTCAGATACGAGATCGCGTGATGCTTAAGGGTAGGCGTATCTGGCCTCTTCTGCAAAACATCTGCAGAAGGAGCAAGTATGAGGTCGGAGCCATTTCAAGCAGAACAGACACTTGCTTACTCAGAAGTTGGCGATTGGTGGTGTCTGCACGTACACCGTGTACAATTGGAAACGAGAATTTGCCCTCGGTAAGATCCTCAGCGAAGCCTTTGTTCTCCGCGTACTGAAACGGAAACCGTTCAATGCACTTCGACGTCGTGAGTTACTGTTGGTAGGACTCACCAAATCGCTTTGCAAATTCATATAATCGTCTCTGATCTGGAAGTAGATACCGAATAGGTTGACCAGGGGAACGTAGTCTCTGCAGCGGGGCTTCAGTAGTCAGTCAGGGCGCCCAAGCTAAAATCACGCACACGTCGTAATTCGTTGTCGCGCAAGCCATCATAAGTTTGACAGCTACTCTGAACAAGCCGCCGGTTTCTAAAATGCCGAAGGAAAGCTGTGAGACAAGGATGCTCATTCGCATGCTCCATCACGCTTACTGTTATTCACCATGCTGATATACTGTTCCTCTGTTGGACATTGCAGAGAATCCCGCCACAGTATTTCCAACCCTTGTCCACGATGGAGTGACAGAAGTTCTGCTGAAGATAAAGACGCGTCACTCATGCACCTATTTGCATGTCAATGCCAAGACTTACAAGTGACAACGCGGTCCAACTCCTGGGGCGAGACGAGGCGCTTACCATCGTCATCGGGGTGGACATCGGTATCGTTGCGCAGAGAAAACAGCTGTTGATACGCCAAGAAATAAACGTAGTTGGCTGAGTTGATGGTTTGAGGTATTCCGTAAATCTTGTGAGATACTGAGGGCTGCGTAAGGAACGAAACGAATATGCAACGTGCTGCGGCAAAGCAGCTTACCTGGTACACCTCGCCGTAGTTGCGCATCGTCTTCGATATCATCAACACTGTAGATACATACGAGTTCCCATGAGCTGTCCCGCGGCTACGCTGGTGGGTACGTACAGCAGACTGGCCGTGTGTAACATGCTGACCACCCGTGATATTATTCGCAGCTTGTCTTCCGGGACGTGTAACCATTGATCGAACGCCGCTATCATCTGTCCCCGAATCTCCTTTCCGGGCACCGAGTTTATGTGGTGAAAGGGCTCCAGTAAAGCCTATTTGTTATGTTCTCACTTAGTCTCTGTGCAGCTCACGGAATGGCGTTCACTCACGGACTCATTTGTCGCGGACCACTCGGGCGGTTGTGAGACGATCTGATGAACGGTGAGACGTGTTTTCTCCGCCATGGGTGACTTGTTGTGTAGCCTAGATAAATGGTAAGATAATGGCGGCGGCGACGTCGTCGCAGATGGTGGATGGTTGGTGGTTGTGGTTGTGGTTGTCACTGTGGTAAAGGGGCGTTTGACTTGACGGACCGCTACCCTGCACACCGCCATCTGACCCAAAATGGCAAGTGTGAGTAAGATGGAAAAGGAGCTCAATTTGCCCTGCGTACTAACGACGTTTCTGACTTCTGTCACGCAAGATGCAGAGTGAGGTGCCAGTTCTAGTATTGCACGTCAAGCAGTAAGACTGAGGCGACATATCGCTAAATAAGCCTACCCAGCAAGGCGACGGACAGCTAAAATAACTGATAAATCACACCCGCAAAATCCGACGCGAGGGCGGGTACAATTACAAAGGATGCTTGAAAAGTCCAAGATAATAGAATGGCCCGAAAGAAATAACGAAGAATGATGAAGGAAAGTGAAACCAAATGAGCACCATGAAGAGGAAGATAAAAGGTGGTATATTGGTCGTGTGGATCATGATAAAGAGTGTCCTGTCACGTCGGTCCGTGTCTGTGGCGTACTACACCACGGGTATCGCGTTGTCTTTATCCCTTTAAGTGCCAAGTACTACCTGCTGCTACGTCTGCGCTGAAATTGCGCTTTCTCCTGGGCCCTTTTGGACGTTGACGTGGGATGGTCGGGAATGAGGAATTCCGCGAATGAGACGTAAACATCAACGTGGGGGAGTGGTCGGTTGCAGCAGAGTAGGGCGACTCATAGGGAGAATCAGGAGAGTATGGACCGAAATGTGCCAATCCTTGCCCATGGTTGAGCGAAGGCATGCTCTGCATCGACAGGTTGATGGGTATACGAGGAATGGATTTGTGGCGGAGGACTAATACGGATTGTCGAGAATCACGTTTCGTGGAGTCGTACAGCATTTGCTCGAATACGTCCAACGGCGCCGCGATAAGATCCTCGTCCATTTCCTCGTAGCATTCCTTGTCAAAATCAGGTTCATCTGATTCTGACTGGACACATCGATGTAGTTCCTCCTCAAACAAATGAAGGGTAATCTGGCGTGTAAGGGACGTTTCCGACGACACTTCTGGCTTGGAATAGAGCGCAGGAGGGGACATAGAGGGAGCGGAGGCAGATGAGGGGGCGGTTGATTCCATCATCTGGTCGTCTTGAGAGTAGATAGATGCATCATCGAAGATATCGGAACACGGAGTCGTGACCGAACTTGAGGGACTGGCTGGTGTGAACTCAGCCACTAGGATGCCATTTTCGGTAAACGCCACTGTATCGGCAAGACTCGCCACATCGTCCGGAACAGGACTGACGCTGGTCTGCGGACTGGTGGCGGAAAGCGGGTAAGAGGTCTCGAAAGGGGTGAAGACAAATGCACGCTGGGTCAGGTCCCATTCCGCAGTGAATGTAAGGGCGGTTGAGGGAGGTGAGGAAAACTGGGGCCTGCTGAGCGGCGATCGTAAAGGAGGCTGAGGAGTCGGAGGAAGGTCAAGCTGCACCCCAGTCATGAACCCTCGCCTTCGGATTTTCTTGATGTCCAAAGGTGCAACGTTAGCTTTCCTAATGGCAAGCGGCGCGACGTTCGTAACCTGAGGAAGAGTATCACGATAAGATAACGATGTATGAACGATAGTGAAAGTACTCACCGCTGTAAAGATTGGTGCGGGGACTGGCTTTCCACCGAGATGAGCCTTGCCGTTATGGAAGCTGGACATTCTCCCTAGCACAGGGGAGTCCAGGATTGGAGAGTCCAGCATGCTCCAGGCATTATCCGTGCCGGACGGCGATTGAGTGAGGTCAACAATGAGGGTGGGCCGCGCAGCGACCATGTCCAGCGAGTTCTGAAAGCGATGCCCGACTTTGAATGCGAGAGCCATGACGAAGAGAAAGACGAAATGAAAGAAAATAGACAAGAAAAAAGAGAACCGAAACGAAACGAAACGAAGGAGGACGAAGGGGCGGGGAATCCGGAGAGGAGAGAGCACAGTACTTTAGGGCTTCCGAGAAGCACAACAACAGGCCGACGACAGACACTGACAGACAGATGATTGACGTCGTGAGGAACGGTATTCAAGTTCCTGCCTCTACTCGCTTTTCAGCAGACAGAAGCGGTACAGCGACGACTCGCGAGAACCAGAAACATGGACATACCTTATGTATATGCATGGACTCCACAGGATCGTTCATTGTCAACGGAAGGTTCGTAATAACTGTATACCTGGAATCAACACCCGATCAATACCAGATCCTGCATCAGTCTTTCGTGCGCACTGCGGCGCTTGAGCATGATTCGAAATCGTGCTTCCTGCTACAAGCCGCGCTAGTCACATCCACGTGAAGGCTGTCACGGACGCGTCGTTGCTATATCAGGTCCAGGACCCACCTGGGAGCTTGATTGACATAGAGCAGATGGGTGCAATGAAATGGTAGATCAATCACGTCAAGAGACGACTGTTGCTAAAGACAAGGTGTAGGGCAACATGGTGTCTCCGGTACATCCTCCCACCGTTCGTTGGAGCCCGACTGCATCGCAAAACTATCAGTAGCAGGATCAAAGTGGTCAATCAGGAGGCGACTGGAGTGTCATTTGCGTCGCACTGTGCCACAGCGACCCAGAGAGTATGTCGTCGGGGTGGGCGGTGGGCGCGGACGAACACAACAGCCTCCCGGACAGCGCTGACGACAGTGGTTGCGCTGCAGATAGATGGACCACGGTTGCGCAACGGAACGCTGTGGCCCGAGGATGGATGCAGCTCATGTCGAACATATGTCATTCCTTTTCAAGCACTGGTTACACCATATCAGTTCATAAGAACATAGATATAATAATTTGTAGTCAAGGCTCGCTTGAGACTGACCAATCCTCAGCTGTCCCGCACACTTGTTCCTTTGTGCAACACTCTGCCCAAAAGAATCCGATGTCTTCCTTCGGCCATCATTATGACCTCTCCCAAGGCTCCAAAGACTTCGTCGTTGTATGCCTGCAGTTCATCCGCTTTGGCGAAAGTGCTTAAGAATTTGGGTTCATACGCTTTCGACGTAGCGGGTAGCGCTGGGTTCCACCGACCTCCCTTCTTCGGAGGCTGTGGCGGGGAGAGATGCATTATGCTCGCCAAGTTGCGCGTCAAATTATGTGGGACTCCCCGCGAAGCAGCAGAATTCGCAAGGAGTGAGAGAGTGCCGTCAACTGATTTTTTGCATCATTCAGATCGGGCTGACACACGCGAATAGTAGAGGAACATACTTCGGGTCTGCCAGATTTCCAGCCACTTTGAAAGACGTGCTTGATCCGACGGTCCATCCTCCAACCTTCGAATGACGAGCGCAGCCTCTTGGAACGTGGGCCTAAACAGGGCTCTTAGATACCGTGCATTGATCTTGTGATATAGAACAGAAGCAGCACTTGCACGTAATGCGAGTCGATAAAGACTCGTAAAAGCTGCTGGAAGAGGTTTCCTGCTGGTTGTCATGGGAATCTGGAGGAAAGTTGAACGCAACGAAGGAAACATGATTTCAGAGTTTGCAGTTGGCGATGCCGAGCGTCAAGTACAGCAAAGCTCGGCGATATCGAACAGGGAAGCCCGAAGCATCGATCTACCGAACGAGAGAATTCTCACCCGTTCTCTTGCTTTCATCTAGACATCGTGATTCTGTCATACCTTCAAATCTTTTACTTTTTGTTCAATAACGACCAGTATCTGGTGGTATCACGGGTCTGCATGAGCCAATCATGAGCAGATACTTGTTCTCCACGATAGACGTCTCGCGCCAGGTATTCTATCACAGCTCGC
>SGPM01000398.1:0-19048 GCA_004802725.1 Antrodiella citrinella
CCCCCACTACCTTTCCCTCCTCATACGTATCACCCTGTCATGTATGTCTTCTTGTCGCTCTCATGTCTGTCTTCTTGTCTTGTCGCTCTGTTGCTTCTGTTTGCCTATTCTGTCAAAATGTTTCAGTCCGAGTCTGGGTTCTCGACATCCGTGATCTCTCCTCGCATCGCCAAAGGCTTGACTACGTACTCTATTCCTCTATCACTTTCTAATGTATCTTGATTGCAATGAAAAAAAAATCGAAGCCACAGTACTTCGAAATTACGCGGGTTGAAAGTGCATGATGCACGCCCCCTCGCGTCGGCCAGATCTTGGGGTCTTTGAACTACGACATCATTGCTTGACGGGCGGGGGCGCTGCTTTATCTGAGGGGTAGTGCGCACCGTCCTTGGAAGTAAACTTGAACGCTATTCCATATATTAACAAGACATATTAACAAGACTCAGACTGGACTTGGAGGTAAATTCTGGATTCAATAGAACACAAGAAGGTCATATATTATATTGTCTGAGGAGACAACAACAAAGCATGAAACTTATCAAGAAAGCAATACGAATGAGATACGACTACGATGATGAAATCTACCTTGCGGCGCCCCGCCTTCCACCTTCCGAATCCTTCATGAAGTACCTCGTACTTCTAAACCATACATGGGGGCGCCAGGAACCTCACTTCCCCCGACATGAACCAATTGACGAAGGTTTGATTGGCGTGGTTGCGGTCGGGAGAGATACGATATATGCTCCCGGGAGCCATAATGCTTGCTTGGGCAGTGAATCTAAAGAACTGTGTCAGAGTCCATTGATGAGACGGAAACCAAACAGTCGTACTTATCGTTGTATACACCGGGCAGCAAACCGCGAATAATGACGTGATATTCGTCTTGTTGGTATTGGGCCGCCATATGTTGTTGGTATTGAGCCGCCATACGCCGCCACTCGTCCTGTCCCCCTCTGTGCTCATTCTGTGCAAAGTGTTGAGCAGGCTGGTGAGGCCCAGGCTGGGAGGGGTTGTAGCGGCCGTGAGAAGGAGGGCGAACAGAACGGCCACGAGAACGGCCACGAGCAGTCGAAGGGCGGACAGAACGGCCGCGAGAAGGCTCGCGAGCATAGTGGCTAGGCTCACGCCCATCACGCCCATGCACTTCTTGAACGCAGTGAAAACATTGGCACTGTGCAGCCTGACGCAGTAGGAGAGCGGCATGCTCTAGCATATCTGCCCTCTCATTCCAGGTGTAACGAACGGAGCGGAACGGAGAGGGAGGCGGCGGTGCTCCACCGCGAGGGGTGCGCTCGCCGCTGAGAGGGGTGCGAGGAGTGCGAGGAGTGCGCTCGCCACTGCGAGGAGCGAAAGAAGCATCCTCAGCCCGAATACTATTAGGATTAGAAGCAAACCGGATAGGCGAAAGGAGAGTGGAAGGGGTCGAGGGGAAGCCCGCATCGGCAGCCGTGGCACTACTGTCACCGTCGTCCTCCGGAATAGTGGGGAAAGTGGGGAATAATTCGACCGGCCGCATGTCAAAATAGGGACCGGTATAGAAGGCAATGCGCGCCGAATGTAAATTGCAGAATTTCCGCTGCTGGGCGTCGGGATATCGCTCAATGGACTTGAGGACAGAGTCCCTATGGATGTATCAGCAAATGGAGAGGAAAATTATCCGGCGATCACTTACCACTGGTAAAATAACCCTTGCTGTCGTCCCTCCCAAACGACCCAGACACATGCGTCGTCGCCTTGTTCATCGAGCGGCATGATCGACATGTCTGAGTCCTGAGGTACATCTTTAGCAGTGACACCGCGCAGCTTGGGGTCGAGCGATGTATCGTACATGGTGATGGTTGATATTCTGGTGAAGTTGGGGAGTTGTGTCGACACCAAGAAAGCTGGGGTTGAAAAAGACACCCTCGATTACGTAACATTGTAGTGTCAAGTTGCTGTGAGCGATCTGTTGATCGTTCTCACGTACAAACTTCTCGATCATGTTCACAAACTTCTCGATCATATGCTGCTCCGATAAATCTCATCTGGACTCTCCTTTTCATTCTTCAAACATGGCGGTACTTATAACCGGTGCTCGATCGCAAGTATCCAAAAATCATAGGAATAGGACAGCGATATCCGAGCCATAGCGGAGATGCACCGTCGCAAGTGACTTTCAACTTTTCTCGATCGTGAGATGGACCTCGGGTAAGCGTCGCCTTACTACAGTAAGTTGATATCTCAGTAAGTGCGCCTCCTCAATAATTGATCAGTAATCTCCAAAGATGACTGACCGGATTAGAATAGTGCAATGAGGCTGGGAGCCCGCCTTACTATTTGAAGAAATTACATTCCAGAGAAAGGCCGTGGCCGACCTTGAATTCAAGTTGCCTGGATTATCTTCTGAGAGACATTGAATTACCCAAATTGCAGGTTGTCAGGTTGTGAGGACTCGGACAGCCAGAATGATGGTGAGTTTTTTTTTCTTTTGCGGACGCAACATTGACCAGTGTTTCTCCTCTGAGCCTGCTAAGTTAGCTGAACTGTCAAGTCAACCAGCCATGTCCACCAAGTTCGACTCTGATTTCTTGACTAGCCTGCCCGGCCTCCACTCCACCCCTTTCCCCTTACACCCGCCCTCATCCCTCCCAGAGATGAAGGCCATCGATCCCCGCTGGTCTGCGCAGCAGCAACTAGCTGTACTCCAGGAGAACTTTCGAGTTCTTCAGAAAGCATACCTTACAGAGACACAATATAGGGTCGCTGCAGAGCGGGAAATGTACAGGACGAGGGGGATTGAGACTGAGAGGGCCTTAGGTTCAAGTCCGAAGGCTATGGCCGCTTTGCGGCGGGAGGAGGAGGAGGAGGAGGAGGAGGAGGAGGGAGGGGGAGGGGGAGGACAAGAGCGGTTCAGACGAGATTGAGGAGGATGTTTTCTAGCATGAAGAAGATATGATTGTCTAACTATCTAGACACATTTATGCAAACACCTTGACGAAGTCATGGTCATTAGTTGTTGTCATTGAAGATATTGGTACATTGAAGTGACCAGTCGCAAGCATCCCGAATGTGTTCTGTATAATTATTGTGCGCTTCCATACCTGGCGCGTTTAAGCCTGCTCAAGCCCATTCAAGCAGCCAAGCTTCCTGAAACCATTTTTGGTCATCAATTACCCTTAAGTCTCTTTAGGTCTCACGAAGTATCATGGCATGATTCGTGTGCTTGGAAATCGTTGAGGCATCTTGTTCCTATTCTTTTATCAACTCGTACCCGTGCCCGTACCCGTGCCCTCTGTCAGCTTTGTGTTTCGGTGCGTCTGCAATTGTAGCTTGCACTAAGCTAGACTCGTACAGCTAACAACTGTATTACAACGCAGAAGATGGAGGCCAGATACTCCAAAGTCCTGACTGCGAAGACCAACAAGGCGGTTGAAAAGGATTCTAAGTTGGAGACCCACTGGCAGGCTCATCAGAGTCGGTCTTGGCACTGGACAAAACCGTGTATCAAATATCTACGAGGGACTTGCAAGTTGGGTGACAATTGTGGCTAGTAAGTCGTATATCTACGCTATCATCAATGTCTTCAAAGTGACACGTGCGATGCCAGCATACACGACCTACTGTTGACCACAGCTAAGGAAGACGTCCGGTATCCCAACGGTCGCGGCCGTCCGCCAAGACGAGCGGGCCAAACAGTGGCAGGTCACTGTTGGGCCTATATGCAGAACATTTGCACGAACGAAGAGTGTCAATATCTTCACCCCTTAAACAAAAACCTATGTGAGTGAAAGATGGGTATGAAAGTCGGAGATCAAGTGCTTACCATACTCTCAGTTGAGCCCTATACGCCTTGCTTAGGTCTATGCAAAGTTGATGAATTCTGTCCGTACCGACATGTTCCGCTGGGAGACCTCTCACCTCCTGCCGTCACACAATCAGAGCCCCAGTTCCAATATTTGCAAGGACCGTCTCCGAGCCCTGCATATCTGTATTCACCGCAACTTCATTATCCTCCACCCGTTTTACCTTCCCTTCCAGTCTTCTATCCGGATGTCGCTACGGGCGTTTTCTACCCTACCGCTCCAAATCCCAACGCTCCATATCCTGTTGCCCCCATTACCCCATTTGCAACCAGCACCCCAATGACGCCGTACATTTGGTGGTGGTGGTAGAATATTTTGTACTTCTTGTATTGTTATCATATACTTGGAAGCAGAGTGTAACATATTCTCACTAGTCATTGTGCTGCAGCACTGCTGCTACCTCTACAACGGGCTTTGGGCGCCAACTCAGCTATCGGGCTTTGGGCGCCAACTCAGCTGAGCCCTCAGCTAACATTAGCGCTCTAGCCTTTCAGCCTTCGATCGATCACGATCAAGCTCAAGCTGCGCTTCAACCCCGTCTCTTAGGATGGAAATCAAGCTTCCCTCATGATGTTCAAGCACCTGACGAGTGCTCTTGGCGCTTGAATGATACAGAGGTTGAAACGTGTCAAGCCCCACTTACACCTATGTACTTACAAAATACTACGTTCTCGATGGCGGTGAGTCCTTCTCTGTTGTTGTGCAATCTCACAACTTGAAACTGATCTGGAGATACTAGTCGCTGAACAATTCAAGCGACTACCCTCAAGCTACCTTCTGCTGCAGAACCCGCTTTCAATGGCCCCCTCTTCCAAAACATATGGTCTCAAACCCTGAACGGTTGTCTTGGCGCACATCGCTCTGTTGGCGCTTCATTGAGGGATCGTGTCGGTCAGGGGATAAGTGCAGCTAGTGAGTACATCCGCATTCTTGTCTTTGCGATCAGCTCATTGATAGACTTACCAGCATTCATGACCCAGCTTTGGCTGCGGCCACAGAAGACGCACGATTTGAGTCTCAGCTTTGCCCGAAGACCGGTAGAATTGGCCGAACTAGAACCAAGCGAGGCCATTGTTGGGCCTATATTCAAGACAGATGCATGGACGACGACTGCGAGTATCTTCACCCAGTAAACAAGAGTCTATGTGAGTATTTTTCAGGGCGTATTTAGCCTTCAGTAGAATATCACTGATGCACTATGCTAGACGTACCATATACGCCTTGTATTGAGTGGCCAGATTGTGCCAAAAACCAGATGTGCCCATACAAGCACCCTGAGTTCGCTCCCCAATCCCCATCTCCAGCATTGCCTGCACCGGCCTTCCCAATAGTATCAAAGAATCATGCATCTCGCCCGTTGACTATACCCCTGCCGCCTTCAAACCTACGGTCCCTACCTTCTTCACCCTCAGCATCGCTGGCTCCTCCTCCGCTGTCACCATCTGTAGTACATTATCCGGCACCATTGAATACGCAGTATATGCCACAATGTACTGCTTTGGACCGAGCGGCACCGGTATATCTTCCAACTGCTACTTATACATCTTCAGCTTCAGCTCTGCTCCCTTATCCCTCGATTTCTGTATACCTACCTGTCACGATGTATATGCCCATGAGGGTACCTAATTACTACGCGTGCTGAAGTAGCAGTCTGATTGGTATGTAGACATTGTTAATAGAGATCTGTGTTCATTGGCAATCAATTTTAGTATAAGGCAAAACTCATAAGTACAACGAATTGCCATAGTAAGAATGCAATCGTCGCATGGAAGTCATGTGAATGTCCGAGTCGTCCTACAGTTGAAAATCGCTTTACCTACTCCTCATCATCCACCGCACCACCCACTTACCGGTACACCTCTCCTTCAACTAACATTTTCAAGAGAATCAAGTATTATGTCGCTACTCAACCCTCAAGATGAACCCCTGCAAGCGCAGAATGCCAGCTACGTATATGCCGTATGGAAAGGCAGAGATATCGGAATATTTTATAGATGGTAGCCTCCACTATCTCTCTATATCTGTGATACCAGACATATTGACCCGCTCTGTAGGGACAGTGTACATCCACTCATTGATGGCCTGCTGGACGCTGGCTTCGAGCAATACCCCAGTCTTGCTGAGGCCCAAAAAGCTCTCCAGGAACGACTTAGAGCCTATGGTACCACAACCGCAACCCAGCCAAGTCAGATGGAGTCCCCATCCCTGTCTCCGACCATCTCAGGTCGATTGAGCGCATTCACTCCAACTCGCGGGGTAGTGCGTCATTTATCCACACCTCTGAGACCGGTGCAATCTATAGGGACATCATTCACTTTCCATGCCCCTCCGATCCAGCTGCCTCGGGTACCCCAGGTGCCTCAGGCTCCAGCGTCCCAGGTGCCACCTCGGATTGCAAGGTTGAGACCAAGTCGGACCCCACCCGCTCTACTCGACGACGAGGTTATCAATAATATACCCCCGTGCCTCTTCTGCGGATGTCATCAGTACTACAATCGCACCGAGTAAGGGATCACCACTTTAAGCGATATGTTGCTGTATTACTCACCTGTTTGTTAGCTGGGTTTCGTCCGTTCAAGCCCCCGTTGCACACGCTGACACAGACTCGGAGGTGATGGAAGACTCGGAGGCCATGGAGGATCTGGTGGAGGGAGGACTTGGTGTCTGAAAAAATTGAACGTTGAGCGGGTGCGCTATCTCCTAGTACATTTTTTGATTCAACTGGAAAATAGTTTATCTGAGTTTCTGTTCTCACTTTGTTGGCCAGTCTTCTTTTGACCTGTATAAATACTCTCATTGTTGCATCTCATAACTTCTAATATTCGCGCTCGAGGGACTCCAAATTCAACATCAATTGTCTCAGGCTCCTGG
The DNA here is from genome assembly GCA_004802725.1 of Antrodiella citrinella. NCBI lineage: Eukaryota > Fungi > Basidiomycota > Agaricomycetes > Polyporales > Steccherinaceae > Antrodiella > Antrodiella citrinella. Next base: position 6,714 of record SGPM01000398.1, read on the forward strand.
CTCTAATCTGTGCTCACCTTCAGACTGAAGTGCAGACTTTTAGGTGCTGGAGATGGTTTACTGAACAGGTTATGAAGTCACCACTTCAAAATATTTGTCTTGAAGACGTTCAGCTTCCCTCAGTTATAGCTCAGTCGTGGACACAAACACGCACAAACACCGCGCTGAACATATCTGACGACCTCTAACACACCTTCACCGCTGTTCTCCACGTCCTTTCAGGTGTCTCCGAACCTATACACATTTATTCCCTGTCATTCCCCTCGCCAAGTTGACGTCAACATTACCACCACTGAACCCTTTGCTGCAAGTAGGCAGAAAACGCACTCGGGCCGTGTTCGACTCATATCCGGACGACAGCATGAAGGAGGACGAAAAGAGGTGAGCTTTGTGGTGATGATACCGCCTTACAAGTGCTCATGATTTTGTGAACTAGTGCACGTATCAAGCTGGCCATCAAAATCAACGACGAGTATAGAGATTTCAAAGAGCTTCCTGGTGCGCTGCTAGCCCAGCAGGGTCATGTGGGACCCGCACGACCAAAAGAGCAGAGAAAGATGATTACGGGTGGACGTACGTCTGTGTGCCTTTTCTGTCTTGTCTCGTTACTGAAGTCTACCATGTAGCCTCTTCAGAGACCGGACAGTTGATTGCTTCTATCGACAACACACCAATACCTCAGCCCTCCACCCTCTCCAAAGCCCTTCAACTTCACCAAACAACACGAACAATCAAGCCCACGTATCATGCGCCTTGGAAACTTATGCGTGTCATTTCTGGACATCTGGGGTGGGTGCGGAGTGTTGCAGTGGAGCCAGGAAACCAGTGGTTCGTGACAGGAGCAGGAGACCGTGTTATTAAGATTTGGGACTTAGCGTCAGGAGAGCTCAAGTTGTCGTTGACGGGTCATATATCCACAGTGAGAGGTCTGGCAGTGGGCATCCCTACCTGTTTCTTGTGGCGAGGACAAGGTGTGTATTTGACTTCTCTTGTCGAGGGCATATATCTCAAACGACCCGTACAGATGGTCAAGTGTTGGGATCTGGAATCCAACAAAGTCATTCGGCATTATCACGGCCACTTATCAGGAGTTTACTCGCTGAGTCTGCACCCCACTCTCAATGTTCTCGTTACGGCGGGGCGAGATGCATCAGCCCGCGTTTGGGATATGCGGACTAAAGCACAAATACATGTGCCTGCTGGTCATACTGCCACCGTTGGTGACGTCAAATGCCAAGAGTCAGATCCCCAAGTCATTACAGGCAGTATGGATTCCACGGTTCGGTGAGCTATGGGCAGTCTCATTCATGTGTGCCGGGATTCTGATACGCCATGCAGGTTATGGGACTTGGCAGCAGGGAAGACTATGACTACCTTAACTCATCACAAGAAGTCTGTTCGCACTCTTGCAATCCATTCGACGGAATATTTGTTTGCTTCCACGTCAGCCTAGTCTATTTGCTTACCCTGTTAACACATTCGCCCGTTTCATTGTCGCAGGTGATAACGGTTCACTGACCCTTTGGGATTACNATACTGGAACGGCCTTCCAGAACATGGATGACATCCCCCAANCGGGTTCGCTCGAAGCGGAAGCGGGTGTATTCTGTTCGACCTTNGATATGACGGGTACTAGGTTGTTCACTGGCGGTGCTGACAAAACCATCAAGGTGATTACGAGTTCTGTTTTNCGCTTTCGCTCTCACTAAGTTATGTCTGTGCAGGTGTATGCGGAGNAAACNCAATGATTTTTGCTGCTTNTTTTACTTACTGTACGCTTCTGCTNTAATGTANCCTTGTTTTTCGATTGGACTCTTCGCGGACAAAACATGATTCGATTGTGAGCTCTCGCGACTCTAATGGCATGATCCCTGACCAGTCGCAGCGTGCACATATACTGATCGTTTGCAGGCGCATTATCGTCGGAAATGACCATGCCCGCTCCAACGCCAGGATGGGATTTTTTCTAAGTACCACATTCTGCTGACACTGTACCAAGAACAAATGGTCGTACTCCGGCTACGTCGCTGCGGTTGAATTCGAGGATATACGCCAAGTCCTCCAAGGCTTCTTCATTTATGTTGCAGTCTCTCTCCTTGGCGGCCATCATGAAGCGCAACATCTTGAGTCCTCCCTGCAGGCGCTGTCGGCCACGATACGGCCACGATACGGCCACTGTGGATCGATGTGGGAATTATTGTGAATTTCTGGACGTTGTGCAGCGGGATTTTAGCTGCCAACGCACCGAGTACACTTGATGATGTGCTCTCTTAGATAACCTCTCTTAGATGACCTCCAGAGGTGTCTTACTAGGCTATGTCGGTGTCGTGGTAGCGTCTGCAGTACTGACGACGACATATAAAAGGGCCATCTCAAGACTGGATGGAGTAGCACAGTAGCTCCAGTTATCCTTTCCCGCACTCACATTAATGATGCAGTTCACTAACACCTTCACGAAGCTTTTCCTCGTCTTGATCGTCGGGCTTTGCTCCCAAAGTACGTTCCGTCTTGGAGCCATATTTTATCTGACCGCGACTGACAAGTTGATGAATATATAGCACTCGCTTTCACGTATGATCGACTGGACAAGACGAACGCGATGTTGCTAGTCGTTGATCACCAGGAGGGCTTGTTCCAGATGGCTCGCGATCAGGTCCCGTCTGCGTACAAGAGTAGTATCCTCGCGCACGCCGCTCTTGCGAAGGTCTTCAGCCTCCCGACGATCTTAACCACCAGCGCCGATACAGGTGAATATTCTGCCGTTGTTATGCCTGGCATAGAACGCTAATCATCCTACTCTAGGTCCCAACGGTCCGCTACCTGAAGAAATCGTCGCGATGCACCCGAACTCCACGTTCATCCATCGACAGGGTGAGGTGAACGCCTGGGACAACGCAGAGTTCCAGGATGCCGTTAAAGGAACGGGCAAGAAGCAGGTTGTTCTCGCCGGTATCACTACAGACGTACGTCTACCTCCCTCGCGCGCACAACTTAGACTGACCGTTTCGCCGACTGCCTAGGTTTGCACCTCTTTCCTAGCTCTCTCTTTGGTAGAAGCAGGGTTCTCTGTGTTCGCTAACGCCGATGCATCCGGTACATTCAACGTCCGCACGGCCGACGACGCCAATGACCGCATGCGCGCGGCGGGCGTGCAGATTCTNTCTACGTTCGCCGTCGCATGCGAGCTCATGAGGGACTGGAGGGCCACCCCCGGTCAAGTCGAGTTGTTGCCGTTCTTCGATACGTGAGTGCTCACCAGCTCGGCGTCACCGTGTATCTCGTTTCTAAATTGTTTTGGTCATCCTAGGTACCTGCCGGAGTATGGGTTCTTGACCAGGGCACACGACGCTGCTGTTCTGAACGGCACTGTGTCTGCCTTCCATGGTCAGCACAAACGTATTCTGCTGACTATCCTGAAAAGTGAGTGTTCTTCTACCTTGTGATATCATCGATACCGATTGCATCGTCAGGGTGCTTCTTTGCTTCTTGCAACAATACGATACCTCGCCAATTGTCCGCGTCCTTAGTGTCTGGTTCAGAAAAGTCAAATTGCAGCTCTCGGTACAAAGGCTGACATGAATCAGCGCAATGTAGTCAGACAAGATAACGAGCAGATGTGGTTCGATCTTCGCTCTGCTCGTCGATGGGTGTATGAACTGGGAGGTAGTGTTGTAGGGGCACCCATCAAACACATCTTGGATGCATTCTCCGCGGTTCCCACCAATGTGAGTGCCTTTCCAAGTGCCGTGACGCTTCCAGTATTCACACTTACACATTATACAGAATGCATTCTCAGTGCGTCTTGCCAAATTTGGGTTCAACTTCTACACCATGTTTGCGCCGGACCTGCTGCATGAGTTCGAGCTTGGTGTTTGGAAGGCAACATTCATTCATCTGCTTCGGATTCTCTGTGCAATTGGCAGTGATGTGATTCAAACTCTGAATAAGAGGTATGTTTTTGTCGATATCAGCATGAAATCAAAAACATGAAAAGTGATCTGCAGATTTCGTCAAGTGTCCACGTTCGGTAGAGATACCATACGATGGTTCTCATCAAACACTTCAGCCATGAAGAAACTTGCTGCCCGAGACTGGGAAGACATTTTACAATGTGCAATTCCGGTTTTCGAAGGTCTTCTGTCACCTGAGTGTGATGCTATCGTACAAGACCTTCTCTTTGTCCTTGCAAGTTGGCACGTGTACGCCAAACTCCGTATTCACACAGATACAACTCTGGCATACTTTGAAACCTCCACAGCAATGCTTGGCCAAGTTCTCCGTCGTTTCAAGAACATGGTATGCACTTTCTATGATACTCGAGAATTTCCAATGGAGACAGCAGCTCGAGGACGCCGGGCCACCCTATAGGCCAAGAAAAATGGCAAGTCTACGACCGGTACCTCCACAGGAACAGGCAATGCAAAGACCAGCGTTCGAAGGAAGAAGTTCAATATGGCCACGTACAAGCTTCACTCTCGCGGCGACTACCTCATGTACGTACAATTCTTTGGTACTTCCGACAACTACAGCACACAAGTGGTATGTCATTCCAGTAATGTCAACGAGGAGCATTGATCGCCGGTAAAAAGACGTCTAGGGCGAGCTAGAGCATAGACACACTAAACGCTTCTATGCTCGCACTAGCAAGAATGGTTTTGTGCGGCAAATTGCCAAGCAATAACGCCGCACTTACGTCCTCCAGAAGATACTGAGGAAGAAGAACGCACAAGCCAGTCATTCACGAACAAAGGCAGCAGCTTCTGCTTCAGGTCCTGAACAGCCGACTACCGTGACGAACTCGACTTCACAGACAGCGATCTCCTGCCGTACACAGCTGCAGAACAACACTATCATATGTTGTCGGCCGGCCGCTTCCCTCTCGATATAATCGCATTTCTAGGCGAACATCGTGGAGATGAGGCAATTCAGGTAAGCACATTCTGATCATGTACTTGCCGGCTTGTGTCATTAACGACCTCACTTGTAGGATCTTCTGCCAAGGCTTAAAGATCATCTCCTTGCGAGACTTCTTCATTTGGAATACAGCGGTGACGAACACGACTTTACAGACCATGACCGTCATAGGGTGCAGATCAGCAACAACAGGATGTATCGGCATAAGGTTTTGCGAATAAACTACACGACCTACGATGTCCGTCGAGCACAAGACTCTCTTAATCCACGGACCCATTCCGACATTATGATGCTGGCTCACGAAGATAACGACAATGGTCGTAGCCAGTACTGGTATGCGCACATCGTCAGACTCTTCCACGTTTGGGCCTAGGCTCCTCCCCGCAGATGGATCGCTCACTAGAGAAGCACCAGTCCGCCTTGACTTTGCGTGGATTCGATGGCTTGGCCAGGACACCAGCGTGAGATCCGGGTTTCAAGCATGCCATCTTCCTCGAGTGGGGTTTGTTGACGCCACAGGTGACGGCAACGGGGGTCCTGCTTTCGGATTCTTGGACCCACAACATATCATTCGAGGTGTGCATTTGTGTCTGGCTTTTGCTCACGGACGGACATCGGAATTGCTGGGTCCATCTATTGTTCGACACGATGATGAGGATGACGAGGATTGGCAGTATTGTTACGTGATGATGTGAGTATTTTCAATTCTTAGAATGCCTTGTAACTTGGACTCACTCACGAGGTCACGTCTTTCAGCTTTTCCGATCGCGATATGTTCATGCGGTGGCGGCATTGGCCGCAGGGTACCTCGCACTTCTTCTTTGACTGTGTTTCTTTCGAGTAATTTCCTCGGGGCCTGGTACACTTAATCGTTCTGTCCACGCCACTGCACTGACATGACTCCTGTTGTTTTCAAGCACCCGTAAGCACAGATGTCAGTGGGAAGCCGAGTTTGGGCGCCAACTTAGCTGAACCCTCAGCTAAGTTGGCGCCCAAAGCCTAGCCTGAGGTGCAGCCACAGCGAAGGAGACGCATTCTGGTTCTAATGCCAAATTTGTGTATGCCATTTCTGAGATGCAAGGATGGAGAGTTTGTGAGTGTTATTCATCTCTTGCTTGTGGTGTTCGCCCTCTTTTGATTTGCGCTGCACGGCCTATAACCCATGTTCGAACTGCTGATGTCTTCTTATAGCTATGGAAGATGCTCACGCCATAGAGCTGGATCTTGACAACACACAGTCCACAGACACTAATTCGTTCTTTGACGTATACGATGGTCATGACGGTACACGTTGATTGCCTCTTACGGTCTGTACGGCAGAACTCATCGCGGACACTACGTCAGGATCTGCGGTTTCGCGCTATGCCGGAGAGCACAAACGGCTGCTTAGTGAACTCAAATTCAAGTCATCCACGCATCGTGTCGCGTCGATCATGATCGACGCGACATGACGTACACCTATCCGCGTACAAATATTTCGCCACCGAACCTCTTCTTGCTTTCGTGATGTTTCGTCCACCCTTGTCCTCTTTCGTCGCACTCTTCTTTATTACCGTAGCAATTTGTACACTGTAGACAGGCAATGTATCTCTTTTACCATAGGCTGTGGCTTCGGCCACCCAGTACTTCAGTACTGGCCACATCCCGACCGCTTCATGCTGGTTGCGTGGACCACTCGCACCTGCTGCTTGCCAGCAGGTGAACGTCGACTTGGGGCTCTACCCCTTGTCGATAGTTTTTGGAATAAACGCGACTTCTGTCGTCGTTCTTCACCAGCAGCGCAAGCTGTTGGTGTTCTTCTTTCTCTCTTCGCCATCACGCAGTATCACACAAACGTTCCCATCAACTCGTGCAGATCACTCTTGCACTCAAACATACTCCCTTCTGGGCTTGCATTTCCCTGTTAAAGCAGGCATTTGTTCCGTTCAGACTACTACTCTCTGGTGAGTTTAATTGTGTGCTCGTCATTGGGTCATTCTTACTCAAGTTGTGTCTTTTTCAGATACAGGTGACCTCCAGTGTCCGTGGCGCTGAAAAAAACAGACGTCGCTCATTGATTCCTCATCGATGGACACACACACTCTCCCTCCTGCCTACCAATTTCATCCAACCGACGTCCCAGCCCCGCTGCCACCGCCTTTGCCTACCATCGGTCCCGCTCAGGCCCTAGTGCGTCCATCAAGTCGACTGTCCCAGAGAACAAGAGTACGAATGATACCGTACGTCTTTTTTCATTAACTTTTCACGCGCATCGATGCTTATCTCGACGTGCTCTCAGACTCTTTTGACACCGCACACACCTCCGTCCTTTTCTCATCACCATCACCACGCATCACCGCTGCCGTTCGTACCACCCTCACCGACCCCATCTACCTCCTCGCTCGCCTCTCCGCGCACTCGAACGTGTACGCGAGCGGATTCAGTCTCATCCAGTCAGTGACGGTCGCAAACCGTACCGATCCGTAGAGACGGGGTCCAGCTCATCCAGATACTGTGGACGCTGGCGGTATCTATCCCCATTGGTCACATTGTGCCAATCGTGGAAGAACAGATCTGGGAACTGGATCCACAGATGACAATCATAGAGAATGTGATCGCGCGTCTGCGGCTGGAACCCGCACACACACTTCACTTCCCCTTCGAGGTTGAACCTTTCACGGAAGGCTCCGATAGGTGCATGGCCGGTCACCATTCTGGTAAACCGGCCCATCTCTTTGGCATTATTTGCCAAATAGGGCGATAATTTCGCCCAATGCTGCTTACCGGATTTAGCCAATTTCTGCCTCCAACGAGGACTTAACGCAAATTGGGACCCAGCATAAGCCTTACTGTGCACTCGCTCTTTCCATTCAGCGAATACCCCGGTCGTGACATCCGCCCTTGCCACCGACCAAGAAGTGACGTCAGGGTGATGTCCCCTGATCTTCGCCTCGCGTGTCGCATCCGACATCGAGTAACGGTCACCTTCTGTGTAGCCGACGTTCGCAGCGCCTTGCGCCTTCTCGTCAACTACGTCATTATATCCGACATGAGTGTCCATGTGACTGGGCACCCACCAAATGTGCACTTTCCTGAACGGACCCCCATTCAAGAATTGCCTGACTTCCGTGCACGCGATCGTGGACACCATTTGCATCGAATGCATTGACGGGTCCAGGATCGAGCGCACGGCTGATTCGTTGTCGCATATAACATACAACTCTTCAGTTGGGAACGTCAGCGCTTTTTTAATGCCGCTGCCAAGCCCAATCATTTCCGCGTCAAATATTGAGACACGTCCACATGCAAACGATGTGGAATCTAACACGCGACTTCCCTGGGTAATGTGGAAAGCCGTGCCGGTCCTGTGGTCCTGTCCCTCACTTTCTCGGAACAACGACCCGTCAGTGCACAACAATGTCACGTCATTCATTGTCATCACCGTATTGACCCGCGGAAGCAAGTCATTCTTATACCACGCATCCATCGCTTTCGACCCTTTCCTGGCACCAGGAGGGCCGAATTGGATGTCAATTTGGTCGCCGTGCGTATCCAGCAATCGCTTGCCTGGCTCCGCTTCATCATTCAGCGAATCGAAGTGCTCTTGCACCTTCAAACTCACATGGTTCCACCCTCCAATAGGGGTAGCTTCATCTCTCACCGTTCCCATGATCGGAAACGGCGTCTTTGTGGTTGCATCCAACCCTAACTCCCCGCCAATCGCCGCACGCACCGCATGCGCCGAGTGTAATTTGTGGGCCCTGAGACCCCACCTCGTCGCCAATTTCTTCACTTGAAGATCCATCGGCAGCAATCCTGCCAAGAGCTCTAGGCCCCCGACAGGCGTCGTGCGGAATCCACCGGTGATCCACCGGGCCGCTAGGTTTTGCACCACCTGCATTTGCTTAATAAGCCCTTTGTTCGGCTTCCGCCGCGGCAGACCCTCAGGAGCCCACCACANCTGAATACCGTAACAAAGTACCGGGAGTATGTTGCTGATATACAACCTCCTCTTATTNTTCGGNGTCATNCCNCTCATCGAATTGCCCAATAGGCGCAAACAATGAGTCGCACTCGTCGCTTTNGTGACGCACANNTTAACGTGGTCNTTGAANTGNANCTTNTGGTCCAAAATGAACCCCAGGTACCTTATNTTGGCGCTGGGCTTGACAACCACAGGCACGCCTTCAATATCGATCGTCACATCNGGACCNANGTCCTTCTGCTCCCATCGCTTGCTNTTCGGCATCANGAANTGCACGAGCTCATTCTTGGTACGCTCTACCCGAAGGCCNAGACGCTCCAAATCTGTCGATATNCCTTTGAACACCTTNGCCAANAGGACCGCATTGGTCTCCAACGTTGCGGACGTCACGACAATNGCGCCGTCGTCCACATAGAACTGCATNATGCAGCCNTTGATGTCNATGATCATNTCCCGATCATCNTCCACCANCTTNACGCGGGCATCTGTACCCGCCCANTTNTGTATCGCCGCTGCAATATACAGCCCCGANAATATCGGTGACANGGCAGANCCNTGTCCNACNCCTANCGGAGTNNCAATATCCTCAGAAAAGTTCTTTTGGAACCTTATCNTCGTCTTCCTGTCTTTGAGNTAATNNTCAAAGAACGCAACATANCGCGGGTGGAACCCTTGCTTGCTCATGATCGCCCCGAGNAGGTCGTGNTTNATNGAGGGGTAGAANTGCGCGATGTCGAACAACAACATCGANCANACCAACCCCTTNCNTCGTGCCTGCANCACATGGTGCACAACATGCACACCCGCGTCTACAGTCGAGTTCTGGATCGTGCCTCCGAACTGGTTCGGATGGATCACGCCATACTTCTGCCCCTGGAATTGGAGCCGCGTCGCAATCACCTTCTCAAACGCCTTACCAAGGCAGTTCAGAAGAACGATCGGCCGGTACGATTTAGCTTTACTATAATCGTCTTTCCCAGGCTTGGGAATCACAACCGTGATGTTCACCTTGAACATCTCCGGCCACGTGCCTGAACGGAAGCATTCGTTCAGAAACTTGGCGGCACCTTCCGCCGCATCTTTCACAGCCAGTATCTTCTTGAGAAGACGCCAACCACAATGATCGAGTCCTGGAGTGGACGTGTTTGAAGTGCCTTTGACAGCACTCAAAATCTCTGCTGCACTTACCCACGCCCATTCACGGGTGGGTAGTTGCGGATACGTATCCACTACTGTTGGGTCAATAGGGTTCGGCGTCGTCGGATAGAACGTCTCTTTGAACGTCTTGAATATATCCTCTGGTGTGGCTGCCGGCGTACCGTCAGCCTGAATGAGCGTCGAGAACGCGTCGTCTGGTTTCTTTCGAGTCCAGGCGACCAGATCCCACATCTTGGTAGTGTTCTCTACCTTCGCTATGGTCTTGTCAAAGAACTCCCGTCGTGCACGACGAGCCGCTCCCTTAAGTCTTTTGCCGCATCTGGCGATTCTTTCTCGGCGATCATTCCCACTCTCATCAGGAACTCGTCTGAGTTTCGCACTTCTGAACTGCGTCGCCGCTTCCTTGCACTCCGTGTTCCACCAGGAACGCGACTTGCCAGGTACGAAGTTGGGCTCACTGCTACATGAATCCCACGCCTCCCTCATCACCTCGCTGAGCTCATCAGCGACGTCATCAATCGAATCCGTATCTGGATCCCAATCTTCATCGAACAGCGCCGCAAGCGCTNCTCCGATCTGGTTCACATAGACTTCTTCTAGTGGCGAGTCCTCTTTTATCCGCGGCTGGCTCATAGGCCACATCGCTTCGAGTGGTATCTCCCATGTCAGAACAGCATGGTCGGAATTAATGAGCGTGTCATGCAGGTGGACCCTGCAATTCGCGTCCGCCGTGTACAGGATGGGCACCCATACAAGATCAATAACCTGTGGTCTAAGCGCCTCATTGTGCGATTGCCACGTGAATTCTCGTCGATAGTTGGCGAGTTCTAAATTTAAGCTTGCCATGACGTCAATGACGCTCTCAACGTCATCTCTGTCTCTGGCAATCGCTTTCTGGTATGAAGCCCCGCTAGGCCCCCAAACACCCGAATGCAGATTGAAATCACCCGCAATCGTCAGTACGGACGGGAGGCACTCTGCTCTCCTTTCCAAATATTTACTTCCAGCATGTGTTTTAGGCTGGTTGTACACATTTATGAGAAGCTGTGGCCCCTCTCTAGTGGTCAAGCTGACGGCGCACACGTCGTCATGCTTGATCAGATTGTCTGCCAATCTTGGCATCAATTGCTCCCAACGTCTATTCACGTGGATGCATACCGACGACTCTTTGTGAGCCCCCAAGCACATGAAGTTACGATGACGAGTCGTATGTTCGAATTCGTCACCCTCCGGCTCTTTAGCCGAAGGGACGCGCTTGATAAGACCCCATGAGATCTCTTGCATGAAGATGACATCGTGGTCCCGATACATCTCTAGTATGTTGCGGCTATTCTCGCCACTACGCTGGACATTGACGCTGACCATACGCAGCATGGGCCGCATATGGTCAACCGCCCTCCCTTTTCGATGAGGTAACCCTAAGTCCTCATCTGAATACCCTTTCTGCATGATCGACGAGTCCGTGTACTCATTGATCGGCCATACGAAGTCCCGCCACGGGACAGGCTCTTCCACCTGACTGCCACTCGGCTCCACGCACGTAATGCATGTCCCCGGGGGCGGTGTGGCTAGCCCTTCAGGCCAGTCTAGATCTTCCCTAATGATGTCCATGAACGGCACGTTCATGAACACCCTTGGGTCACTGGAATCTTCGGAATCATTAGACTCCGGGCGACCTCCTTGACTGTGCGTCGGTGCCCCGTAATACTGCGGAGTCAAACCAAATTCTATATCTGTCCCGCCCTCAAGGGACGGCGACCGATGTGCTACAGGTACAGGGGACTGACTACGCGAGGGCATGTCCAAATCTGCAATGGGATCATACGATTCAAAAGATGCATGGGGGGATGAGTGTACTACAACGTGCTGACTAGCAGTACGTACGGAACTGGGATCGCATGAAGATGAATAATCTACAAGTGGAGGGTGGGGCATAGGCGAAGGCATGGACGACCAGCTGAGAGGGGTGAACGACATATTCGAACCGAAATTACGTAAACTAAACGGAGGCAAGGCCCCATCATCCGACCTGAGCTGCAGCCCAGGCGACCCGTCACGGTCTAGATGATTCTCGTCAGTTCCGGTATCCCCCGTTAACAAACGGTCTGGGTCACTCACGTGGTAGGGTCTACTCATGCATTCGATTAGACGGAACCGGGGTTGAGCTACCCTCACGGTCCGAAGGGACCGGGGTATCTCGCATACCTCCCTCACCAGCCGACATCTCCTCGTCGAGCTCGATGATGATCGGGTCGTCGGGCTTAGAGCCCCGGACTTTCTTGGCTTTGGGATCAGTNNG
>SGPM01000399.1:0-21972 GCA_004802725.1 Antrodiella citrinella
TTCTGATTGGTGGTAATCATCATGATTGACATAATCATAACCCTCCTCTGCAGCATTCATTAGTGCATGGAAAATGAAGAAACTCGAAGAACTTACAATACGATTTACCGACTGTGTACGGTCCGCAGCACGGCGTTGACGCTTCCGTGGTCGTGGTCCATGCAGCCCAACTCCCTCAACCTCTTCTCTCTCTTCCGGCTCCACATACACATCGTTGGGTTTCGGACCAAAGTTGGGTGGGAGAGTAGGAAACCAACAAAGTCAGAGAGTGTGTAGTCCCCAAGCACCTCCAGAACGGCAAGTGCAACAGTGAGGTTCATAGTATAAAAGGAGTGTGGGATCGGTGGTCGAACGAGTGTGAAATGAAGAGATGTGAGTGAGTAGGACAGGAAAACGAAACATGGTCGACGCGTTGTCACCAAAACGCGTCTCGTCACGGTGACGGTCACCGTTACTTGCCGCTTTTGATGCGCCCGAATTGCTTACAGCTCAGGCGCCCGACATTGTTTGCCAGCCTGCCTTGCGGCTTCTTCAAAACAATAAGGTTACTGGGATTCAACATGTGTCGGGGATGTTCGGTTATCGAATTTCTTGTGCTAGAATTGATTCGGAGCTTGTTTTGTCATGTGATATGTGGCGCACGGTTTTTTTCTGTCATTCACATTCGCAGCACATAATTATTTGAACGAAGCCGCAAGGTAGGGTGGTTAGGAGTCTGTGAGGATACCGTGATTTGCGTCAGAAGATACTGTGACCTGTGACAATGATACCATGGCCTAGTCTGATACACGTGAAATCGACCAATCTTATCTGAGTTTATGCCCAGACAGAAATCAGCTGCATGCTCTTAGTATGATCCCGGGTTATACCTGGCCAATGTATGGTCGGAGATTATACTGAGATCACTCCATGATTGTACGCATGATTATACCATGATAACATTGTCCGTCTGACCCCGGTTATATCCGGATTATACCCAGTACATTTGCTGATAATCATCTGAGAACGATCTTTGTATGACTCACCATATAAACAGAATTGTTATCCAGATTATACCAGGATCACATCGGGATCACTGTGGAAAAATAACTCCAGATATAATTTTTGAAGACACATTAATCTGACTGTTACAGTACTACACGTATAATCCGGCTATAAATCATGTTTTTATCGTCTCATGCCCCCAGTGTCAACAGCACCGCTGCTCTTTCCCAGTTCCTGCAGCCAACGCCTCCTGCTGGCTCTGATCCTCACCGGTATGTGAGACATATACATTGATGGCACAGCAACGGGCTCAGATATAGATATAGATATGTGTTCCTTTTATTCGAGCAGCCCCGCAATTTTAATCTGCAGACGTTAGTCAATTCGACCACGTCCATTTCTGGTTTCAATATCAGCCAGTTCGCAGCGGAGGTTGGGTTAGGAAATCCGATTGGAGGTACATTTATGCGCGTTGGTCCTGATCCTTCAGCTTAGAAGGAGTTTATATTTGTATACGACGTGAAAATATGTACAGGATTTGCCTCGCCATACTGAAGAGCGTTGAGAGCGCCTAACGAGCAAATAGTTGAGAGACGCCAAGAAGTACTTTTGACTTGATGCTTCGAGCAAGGACTCACTTCCACTCTTGTATCAGTACCGCCTTGCTCTCCTTGTCAAGAATGGCGGACCCAGCGAGCTCAGGTGCTATCTCACCACTCTCGTTCGCCGACTATAACTCTAAGCTGCAAATCGCGGTGCTCAAGGCGACCAAAAATGCTGCTGTACTGCCTGCAGACATCGGGTTCTATACCTCTATGAGAAAGGACCTTGCACACGAAGTGAACGCGACTTCAACACGCATCCTCACTCTGACGAACAGACTACTGGACTTGGTGGCCACAGGAGAGACCGGCTCCGCGAAGGGAAAGAAGAGAGCGCGTTTGGAAAGTGAGGAAGATGTGCAGGATAGTTTCCGGTCGATTGTGGTCGACGCGATGGACCAGTTACTTGAACGTACAGTGCGTAATGCTACGACTCTCTTGCTTCTTTGCTCATTGTCGTGGCTCTAGGACATACGGCTGGATGAACATCGCGGACTTCTTAAACCGCCAGCTATAGTTGTCACCACAGGAAACAACCAACCATTGCCACCGAAGGTAGAGAGCTGCTATTGGATTCGGCCGGTGTCATTTTCTCACTTTATTCTAGCCTAATAAGAAGCCAGTCGCGCAAGGCCGCCTTGATCCTGCATTGCAGAACGCATCGCATTTGCCGAAACCTCAAATACAGTTCAAGCAAAAGGTCGACAACGGCTATCAGTCAGCATGGCAGCCTACTATAAAGCATAAATACAACGCCCAAGTTCCTCTAGGTTACAGGATGTCTGAAGCAGATATGGACGAGTCTACAGTCATCAGGTAAGTCTATACATGTAAGACTTCGGAACCAGGTTCACTCATACGCTCGGTAGCTCTCATCCGTACCAGTATGAGATGAGGCATATAAATTATCCTGCGCAGATGTTCCGATACACAGAGCCAATACCACTCAAATCTTTCGAGGAAACGCCCTTTATATGGGTTGATACACCCGCCCTCCTCTCCGCGCTTTTGAATGAGCTTCGGTCTGTCACGGAAATTGCTATCGATCTAGAACATCATAGCTACCGGACATTCTCGGGATTTGTGTGCCTAATGCAGATTAGCACCAGAGACCGTGACTACATCGTGGACACGCTGGCATTACGAGACGAGCTAGAGGAACTGAATGAGGTCTTCACGGATCCCAAGATAGTCAAAGTAAGTGTCTTTCATGGTCACGTTCTCAAGTGAACCTAAACTTGTTTGCTGCAGGTCCTCCACGGTGCAGAAAGCGATATCATTTGGTTGCAACAAGACTTCAACTTATACATAGTCAACTTGTTTGACACGTACCACGCATCGAAAGTGCTAGGTACGTTTGTAGTCTGGTCAGTGTCTCCTCATACGTTCCTTATATTTAGACAGCTTTCCCTCGACACGGGCTAGCAACATTGCTTGAGATGTACTGCGATTTCACTCCGGACAAACGGTATCAATTGGCTGATTGGCGCATACGGTAAGTCTTTAGTGATTTGAGATACCTCCTTTTTCTGACGTCGATGTAGGCCTTTGCCTCAAGAAATGTCTGACTACGCTCGTTCGGATACACACTTCCTCCTCTACATTTACGACAATCTTCGTAACGCCCTGCTCGACCGATCAGGATCTCGTTCAAATACGCCACCGGATGCTTCCTCGAGCGATTCTCAGCCTCCCGCAGTCCTCCTCCGTGAAGTGTTGTCACGCTCTTGTGAGACTGCTCTGAGAGTATATGAGAAGGAGACGTACGATGCAGAAGGTGGAAGTGGTCCTACAGGATGGGATCTGTTGGCGAAGAAGTGGAACAAAGGATATTTGTTGCCATCCAATGGACAGTCTTCTCGGCGGTTGGAGGTCTATAAGACTGTGCATGCTTGGAGAGATCGTGTGGCACGGCTCGAAGATGAAAGCGTCAGGTAGAAAGACCTAATACATGTCACCACGTCCTATACTAACCTTCGAACTTACCACCAGATATGTTCTTCCGAATCATTATCTCTTCTCACTTGCGGAACAACCTCCTGCCGATATGGCCGCGTTGCATAATTCCTTCCCGTCCGTTCCACCGATTATCCGTGCTCGTGGGAAGGACCTTTTGGATGCGATTCGCAAAACGATCAAACGTGTCAGCTCAACTTCCTCCTTGTCTAAGGACGAAGAAACCGCGGAAGCGAAGGAGCTTGGAATCGTGTCGTCGGTAGATTCTGCACCTGTGAACATTGCAAAAAATCCAAGAGCCAACATATTTGCACCAATCTCGCGGCTACGTGCGGAGGGTGAAGGTGGGGTGATAAAGGTGATCATACTGAGTCGTTTACTGACTAGATTGAACCTCCTTGTAGATGTTCCAAGCACGCAGTTTTCCATGTTGTTCGGTTCGGCGTCCAATGTTGACAGGAGTGCCAACGGAGCAAGTGCATTTGCCACTCGTCGGAGTTCTCTTTTCGATTTTGTACCCTCGGTATATACCCCTACATCTGTCGTCACGATTGACGCACTAATTCTCACCACTAGGTCTCCTTGAGCAAGCGAAACCGATTCGCGTTCCGCGATGTACTGCTCCGCATCCATGATGACCTGGATGTCACACCTTCCCTTCCCAAGCCCGAGGTGGCAGCTGTGGAGGTTGTAGATACCGAAGTCGCGATGGACGTCGCGGAGGATGCTCTTAGAGGTCAAGTATCGATGGCCTTCGTTCCCGCAGAACAACGCCAACAGACGCGTCCGATTGTAGACGACACCATCGTTGTCGTTGGTCAGAAAAAGCGGAAACGCGTCAGGACGAGGTTGACACAAGATGGGGAGCTTCCGGAGGCGCAGTCTGTCATGCTCGAAGACGACACACTTGGCCTCGAGGTTATTGATGATGGACAGGCGACCGGTGTCAATGCTGCTGTTGATGCTGCACCGTTTGATTTCGGTGCCTCTGGATCGAATATCTTGGACGATGGGTCTGACCATGAAGTGGACACCGCGGCGACGCGCAAGAAACAACGGAAGGGTGGATCAGGTACGTGTCTGAACTGTTGTTTCTGTGTCTGGGCCACTGACCTCCCAACCTTCAACACAGGACTCTTCGAGTACGGAAACTTCAAGGCACCTCCAAAAGCACATAGTCAGTTACAGCAGGGCAACGTGTCACGGACAATTAAGTGATCCCAATACTGTGGCGTCGTACTAGCCCCATTCTGTAGTTGTTATATACAGCTTTCCTTCGAGCATCCCCACCCACATTGAAACGCGTGTCATTGGGTTCCTGTGAGCGCGCCATACACTCCCTTCTCAGCCATTTCGCACAAACCAGCTCGGATGTGCATGCACGTGTATTATTCGGTGTAGACGGTATGGTACTATAGATACAGGTTTCCGCAAGATTTCGAAGTAACGTAACAAATATTAGTCGACTAGAAGGTGATTTTTCAGGCTGAGGCTCCATCGGTCTCGATACCCTGCGCGACTTTCGTGAAGAACCGTTCGACGACGGCTTGACCCCGCTGTAGATTCACCAAAGATATACGTTCGTTAGGAAGATGGGCTTGATCCTAGAGTCGTGTGGAAGGTTTGTTTGAGACAAGTCGGCGGATTTCAAGGGGGTATCACTCACAGTGTTTTGTCCAAGCGGGAGATGCAGTGCATGGCATGAGAACTCTTTCTCCAGATACGGTACGGAAGGGATTGACTGGAAATGAATCGTGTTAGCTGCATAACCAAGGAATAATGAGAAACAGCTTACTCCGCCTTCTCGTATCCTCAGAGGCTCGACGCCCCACTCATCCCTGACCGCGCTTTCCAACGCTAGGAACCATGGATCGTCCAGCTTACCCAGCCACCAGTCCGCGGTATGCTTGATGCTCAGCTGTATGCGTTCAGTCAGTACTATGAACCAGGAGGACATGAGGGGCGACTTACATGAAGACTATTGGACGATTGAAGCTTCTCAAACTCTGCCTTCAGGTAGTCTTGCAATCCGGCGGCAATGGTGTCGAGATCCTGTTCTGGTACTATACGGAGAGATACACGGGCTTTGACGATTGCAGGGATCACAGTGGAGTCTACGTATCTTATGAGCATAAAACACAACAATACTGACATGAGCATGAGACATACTCTTCGGACCGGACACTTCAATGTTGTGCACCGTCAACGAGGGTTCGCGCCACTTGGCAGACAAAGCTGAGGCGGGTGTTTGGGTAACACCGGAGAGAACCTTGTAGAGCTGGCGTTCGTCTGCTGTCAATGGCCGTACGGAATCATCTACGAGAATCATCATTCGTGAGTCTTTTGTCGCCACATCAGTTAAGATGAACCTACAGAAACCAGGTATCGTAACTCTCTTCTTTCCATCTGTGAGGCTGCTCAAGAGTCCAACCCTAAAAGAGGACCATCAACGCGTGTGCAACGATAGGTTCCGCGGAGACATACATGTCCATCATGGGCTCAACAGCAGCTCCTCCATCGACGCCCGAATGCAGATCACATCCACTGCTGGAAATCTAGAAAGACGAAGTATGAAGATCCAAAGACGTGATCCGTGACATAATTCAGGCTTACCTCCGCTTCACAATGGATCACACCGCGCAAACCGTAAGTAATGCAAGGAGTCGTTTCAGAAATCCAGGTCGAGTTGCTGGAATGCCCAATGTAAATTGTTGGTCCTTGAGTGATGTTCAAACTTGAACTCACCTGACAAGGATCGCGTCGACTTCCCCAATCTGATCCTTGTACTTCTTCACCGTATCGCGGAACCCTCGACTCCCAGACTCCTCCTCGCCCTCAATCAGCATCACCAAATCCAAATCCAACGCGCGTTTTCTAAGCAAAGTAGCGGCAGCGCAGGCAACGGCCATGACAGGTCCTTTGTTATCTGTGATACCTCTCCCGTACAAGTACCCATTGAGCGGTAGCAGCTGAAACGGGTCAGAGGACCAGCCGTTCACAGGTGCATCGATAACGTCGTAGTGCCCGTAGAAAAGGATACGAGGAAGTTTGTGCTGAGACTTGGCGCCGTGGAATGTCGCGAGGACGAGAGGGTTGTTGTCTTCTCCTGTTGAAAGCTGTCGAGAGATAAGAAGGCAGAACTGTTGCGCGGATCGTGCATACGTACTAAAGATGATTCTGCACCTAACTGCCCGAGGCATTTGCGCAACCAGATGGCGGCTTGTCGACAGTCCTCCCTGGCCCGAGGACATCCGCTTATACTAGGAATAGAGATGAATTTAGACAGTGCGTATACTAGAGTATCTATGAAAAGTGTTAATCGTGACATATATGTCAAAAGACTCGGGGACGATCACCATTATGAGGATCTTGCTGAAGATCGAGGGCTGTAGCGTCGGATACACGCGCTGCAGGCGGTTCGATGTCCCACAGCTGGTTAACAGTAAGTCGAGGAATATTGAACAAAACTATACTACAGACCTTGATATAATCGTCATTACCACCTGTGATCAACACTGGGCGGGAAGGCGCGCCACCCTGAGACGATGCGGTACGGGAAATAAGAGACGAAAGTACAATGTCTGAGTGCGCTTCCCAAGAAGCACTCAGATTGAAAGAAGATGACCAGCGCTGAGAACAGTCGGTGAGTAGAACTGGATGAATGCACATTTTATTCAACATTACCTGGATCTGGCCGTTAGCAGAGCAGGTGTATAGATCGGAGTCTAACATTGATAACGATAGGACATCGATACCCTGACGACAAATGGTTAACAACATCGTTCCGTACACAATGTGATCGTACCTCTTGCACAATGATAGTCCGGACGCATGTTCTTGTCTCTAGATCAAGGACTTTGACATATCCATCTTGACATCCAGCATAGACTGTATCTGCACGTACGGCAAGAGCCAGAACGGCGCCTTGTCCGCATTCGAAGGTATGCTCTAGAGTAGGTATCCCGGAGGGAAGAGACCACAGCTAGAATCTCGCGAGTTAACATCATGGTTTGTCCTACCAAGGACTGCATCCGCTCACCTTGACAGTCGAGTCCCCGCTTCCAGTGACCAATCTGGTAGCGTCCACATCGCAAATCGGATTATCGTCGGACCCTTCGTACGTGCTCGGGGATAACGCAACACAATACACATAGCCAAAATGGGCTGACCAGATCATATTTGTGGCCGGTACTTCCACAGAGGTAATAGGACCTAAAGGTGGCTGAGTCAAACAATCGTCGGCAGAGGGAGGGGAGGAGGATTCAGGAGAGGGCGAGTTTCGATGCGAATTGCGCGCATTCAGGTCCGCAACGCGCCGTGTGTACTGAGGATACGAGTCGAAGAATTTGTGGGCACGGCGTGGAGTTGACGTTCCGCTCAGGCTCAGACTGTCTAGTGATGGGGTGTTGAAACGGGATGAGGATGCTGTGAAGGGTATCCCACCGTCCTCTGAAGGAAAGGTATACCATTGTAGAGAGGTATTTTGGCAGCCAAAGTAGATGGTTGAAAGGCTGGGTGACCATGCGAGCGAGAAGAGGTCTCCGGAGTCGGTATCAAGATGCGGTGTGATTTGGAAGAGGGGAGTTAGACTTTTTGTTGACCAAACCTGCATAACAGTCATCAATCAAGATATCACTACGAAGGTAGCACACGACATACCCTGACTGAACTATCGCCTGTTTGGGAGAATGAGATCGAAAGCAGGAGGGACGACTGATTGAACTCACCAGAGGCACTGAACAACCACTGCCGATCCGGAGCATACTGCAGAGCCAGGACGCTTCCTGTATGCCCCTGCAAGGTGGCTTTGAGAGTGAAAGTGGCTTTATCCCATACCTAGAATAGATAGCCGTGAGATCTGGAATTCAGACGGACTCACACGACCTACGAGTATGTCATCGGCTTGACTGCCACTGTATATATGGCAAGAGTCTGCTGCCAGGCTCAAGACGGAACTGGACCTCTGGTACAAGGAATGTGTCAAGGCCGGGTTCTCATTGGCGGGATTGAGAGGGCGGCTGAGGGAAGCTGAACGGGGTGGGAGGGAGAAGCGAGTCAGTTGGATGGCATTACAGGGTGTTCGCTGGACCATGGCAGTACGGGAGAACGTACGATGCGGGGTAGTGGGTGAAAGCGGAGACATGCTCATCGGTGGAACGCTGCAATTATGATGAATTGAGACGTAAGGCCAGTAGATAGAAAATCAGATGGTGAGAGAGGAGAGGGTCGAACACTCTCCATTTGATTGTGAAAACAACGTCGACGTGTCCATTCGGAATTCGAGTCTTGATATCAGCAGCTTCTGCGAATTGACTGACTCGCCACTGTCCACGATATCAGCGTGACATGGCGCGAGCGTGATGTCACACAGCGCGTCCGAGGTCACGGCGTCTACTCACCTCTTCGCGCCACGATCTTCCATGGCAGCACAAGCAGCAAAACAAAAGGTAGGTTCTCCGATACTGGCAGACACTGATCTCACCTCCATCCAGGGAAATGAGGCCTTTGCAGCAGGTGACTTTCCTGCAGCCATCGGTCACTATACCGCAGCTGTCCTTGCCGATGTAAACAACCCCATCTACCCGCTGAATCGCGCTGCCGCATACCTGAAATTAGGCAAGTATGTGTTTTTGACACGTCTTTCAGTGACAATCATCGCGTGGCAAAACATGCTCATGCCGACCCTCTCCTAGATATCAAGATGCAGAACGAGACTGCACCACCGTCATTCGCTTGGACTCTCGCAGTCCGAAAGCTTGGTACCGCAGAGCTCAGGCAAGACAGGGTTTGGACATCTGGGACGATGCCCTTGCAGGTGAGCTGAGACCGTTTTACCCCACCACTCATGTCCGGTCGGATCCTGACGCGCCCGAAAAGATTTTAAACAGGTGCTAGCATTGGAGCCAGCCAACGAACTTGTCAAACAAGACATTGCACGAGTGCAGTTCCTCATCACCAACGGAAAGAAGCCTACACGAGTTCGTCGCATTTTACATTATGTTTCTCTTCTCACTAACTCCCATGATCTTCTTAGAAGGCGCCAGAGGTACCAATCAACAAGCCCTCACATGATGCCCCTCATCCGAAGAGAAGGCGTGTACCCATCGTGATCGTGGATGCAAATACTCCACCGCTAGTCCCAACTCCCCGTTCCGACGAGCTCATGTCTCCGGTCTCAACTCGCAAATTGGATGCTTCGAAGTCAGTCTCTTCCGCTTCGAAAAATACTCCTTCGAAAGCAGGGACATCTACGCCCATATCGCGGCCGGGTGGTGGTATCTTCCGACGAGATGGTACTCACACCCTCGTACAAGCTACCGATGAAGAGAAATCTTCCAGCGCGAAACCCGCTAATGATCAACCTTCCCTCAATGTCGACATTCTGCCGAAAGACTTTGCGGAGTTGTCCGTCAAATCTGCGACAAAGACTGTACCTACAAGTTTATATGCCTTTGATAGGAATTGGTCGGCACTCAAAACTCCTTGGTCACGCTGGCAATACTTGAAGGTATGCTCACAGTGCTATCGCCTGCATTCCTGGACACTGATCCCACTTCCTTGCAGCAAATCACACCCGAGAGTCTGCCTCCCATGTTCAAGACGTCTCTGGATACCTCAATGCTCGTATCGCTCATCCAAACGTTTCATTCGCTGCTTCAGGCAGGTGTCGACTCGGCTGCAGTGAAGGAGTACATAGTGATCCTTCCGCGGGTGGCGCGGTGGGATACGCTGACAATGCTATTGAGTAAAGCTGAGAAGCAGTTGGTCAAGGATGTGTGGGATGTGCTGCCCTCGGATGTGAGTGATGTGGACGCGAGGAAGGCGTGGGGGCTGTAGTTGTACGTAGTGGTAGTGTTTGAGACGTGTACGAGCATGTCAATGGACGTGTCTAATCAAAGCCGACCAACTCGGCCTTGGCGAGCCACAATCATCTTTCTTGACATCCTGCCAACATCCCGCCCAACGGCTCGGATATAAACACTTCCTACGTGTTACTCTGAACCGCCTCTTCAGCGTATACGAGCGAGTGCAATGTCGAGCGCATCCGTCAAGTCTACGGCCAGCAGCTCCGGACCGACCTCAACCGTGGTCGTCGACGTCCTCGCTGGCCACCTCGGTCATCTCACCGACGCACAACAGCAGGCTCTCGCCACATTCCGGACTAACCTTGTCCAAGCTGGACTGTATCGCGCCCCTGGAGAAGTAACGGATGGTGGTGCAACGCACGATGAACCTACACTGCTGTAAGCCCTGTCTTCACCCCACACACTGCTCCAGATCAATACTCAGATCAAGTACTGATTGGTCTCTACCCATACTGCAGACGATTCCTACGAGCGCGTCGATTCGACCCGCTCAAGGCGCAGAAGCAGTTCGCTGATGCTGAGGCGTGGCGGAATAAGCACAAGGTAGACGAGCTGTATGCTACGTTCCCCGAGGAGGAGTTTGAGGACGCGAAGCATTTCTATCCGCGATGGACGGGGCGAAGGGACAAGGTACGCTTGGTTTCGTAAGCTCCAATGTGAGGAAACGAGTGACAGAAGCGTAGCGTTGTTGTTCTTGGTAGAATGGCCTCCCAGTGTATGTGTACCGGTTGGCTTCACTGGGACCTATACAGAAAGAGCTCAACAAGGTGCCTCCGGAGAGACGATATCAGCGAATGTACGTCCGAGTCTCCAATCCCTTTGCTTCGCAAACTCACCTCCTCACTTCAGTGTTGCGTTATACGAGATCATGGTCCGCTTCGTCTTCCCGCTGTGCACGTCCCTTCCTCATCGCACCGCGCCCACTCCCGTCTCATGCGTCACAACCATCATCGACCTCGAGCAGGTCTCCCTGACCTCCATGTGGAGTCTGCGGCACCACCTCCAGGAAGCATCCACCCTCGCGACGGCCAATTATCCCGAGACATTGAACACCATCGCCGTGGTCAACTCGCCCTCGTTCTTTCCCACTGTTTGGGGATGGATCAAGGTGAGCTTTTGTATAGCACAGGGGCACTCGACTATGCTGAGATTGGCATCGACTAGGGATGGTTCGACGAAGGCACGCGCACCAAGATCCATGTTCTTGGCAAAGACCCAGGACCCGTCCTCCGTACACTCATAGATGAAGATGATCTTCCTAGACCGTACGGCGGCAAGCTAGATTGGAAGTTCGAGCAGGAACCTTCGCTAGATACCACTACGCAAGAGTACGTTGCACAAATGCCCAAAGGTCCCGTATTGTGGATAGATGGAAAGGTAGCGAGACCATCGCCGTCTTCCAACTCAGATCTCAAACCGACTATTACTTCATAATGAATTGTACTGTACTCCGACTATTATACAGCTGTAACAAGAAGCAACAAGAACTTGGACTCTACGGATCACAGAGCGTAATAATGATAGTTGATAATGACAATGAGGGAATGAAAGGTAATAGTGCCATGCGTTACTGCATATTAGTCATCCTCAGGCTCAGCCGTGAGGCCGTCTTCGTTCCATATTTCCAAGAACTGTAAGAGACGTCAGTACACAGACCTTCGTGCATCAACGACGAATAAGCTTACAGTGCATTGAGCCGAAGCTACGTCTTCGTCAGTGAGAATTGGTCTTGTCGCGAAGGGTAGACGATCCCAGGTGATAGGCCGCTCGTGGCGCCGAGTCGCAGGCCTGTCGCCAACAGCGGTTTTCTTTCCAATGACCCACTTGGAGCATTTACTAGGGGGCTGGGTCAACAGTTTTCCGACCGAAGCACTCAACGAAGACTTACTCCTCAGAGATACCATACATGCTCTTCAGATGCGACTTCAAGACCATGATGATGGCCACGATGACGGAACTGCAAAGCATGGGGAAGTGGCTTATATCGAACGCAGGTCGGGACACCATCGCCTAACATATGCTTGTAATCAGCTCGGCATATTTTTAGGGTATAATTGAATCACTTACCGCGCCCTCTGGGACGGTCTCCGTTCGTCCGTCAGCGTGTAGTTGTGACAGCAGGTTGGAGGGGGAGAAGATCTCAACAACCTGCATGCCTGTCGTCGATAAGACCGCCGTCAGGTATTTGATCACTGTCAACACTTCTTCCTGAGACTTGTAGTCGAATGTAGCGAAATTCTCCGCCATGTATCGGGAGAAAGCAACATCATCCTAATCAATCTTAGACATCGTGCGCAAGACAAAGGAAAATATGACAACGAACAAAGATGGATGATGACATTTCGATGTCGAAGACCTTGATTAAAGCCTTCAAGAAGTCTTGCCTCGACGCGCGTTTTTCGCGCACCAACGAGTACCAGCGTTGAAGAAGAGCCGTCGGAGTCGGGTTCATACGATAGCCTGACCATTTGTGGTGAGCATTGTATGACACCTCGATAATTATGAAGAACAGTACCTTGAACGATACCTGACACTATCTTTTTCTGGTAATCAAAGGACGCTCTGGCGCTGGTGACATATCGAGCATTCAGAAGCGATGTGTGCTTGCCATGGAGAATCGTATGTAAGGCATTGGCTCGAGCGTTGAGAGCAGAGGAGGGATTGGTTTCTAGCGCAACGATGACAGGGAATAGCTGATAGAGAAGGCGTCAGTGACACGATTAAAATGACGGTCTAGTACTGACCTGTAGCGGATGTGCCAGTCCTTGTCTGACCGTAAAGCTCAAGATGTCAACAGCTGCAGCTTGAATTTGAGGATGTATGGATAGTGCAGCAGTTAAAATATGGTCCATATATCTCTGCACAATCGCAGAGCTGACACCAGAATCCGCGAATCCGTCTGTGTTGCCGACAAGTTCTTGCATATTGACGTCCCCGTTGGCTTTCGCCTTCAGTTTTGCTTTATCTGAAAGGGTGTCTTAGTGATCTATTGCAGATTCGGATCAAATAAAATACCTTTCTGTTCGATAGAATGCTTGTCAGCTTCAGACATCAAGAAGTCCTGCATAATTCTGAGTAGGCGAGTATGCCCGTCTTCCTCGTCCGAAGCAAAAATCGCGTCCATGATGGTAGCAGACGATTCCGCGGTAAGAAGGGTAGGTTGTGAGCGGAACAGGAATCCTGGAATGACTGTGATTAGATGCTAACGAGAAAGACGGCGAGCAAATGAATTCACCCAAACACTGCAAAATTCGACCTCGTAAACCGTTGTCGCTATACTTCTCATATAACGATATGAGACTGGCGTATATGTGCTCAATGATGGACCCCTGTAAATATTATATATTAGAAAGGTATCTCGTGTGTTTGACCGTGTTCAATGCACCTGCGTAATGCTGTCAATATCCCCACGGAGTACTATTTGCATCGTGAGAAATGGATTTCTATGGGTCCAATCAAATCACACAGACCTTCCTGTTCGGCTCGGAGCTTGTCATAATCACAATGTTCACAAAGCAGCGCGGCAATGAAGATCAAGATAGAAAGTGTACGGGATGTAGCGGCGTCCAACTGCTTGGAAGAGGCAATTCTTATCGTCTGCTGTAAGCGAGCTGTAAAACCATGAGACCACGAAAATGAGAGTGTAAAAGCTGGCGAATTACCGTTACAGGACCGTAAGAGCGCGACAAGCCGAGAAAAGTCATGCGTGAGGTGTTGCACAATCGCGCACATACAAGCGACTGTCTCTTGTAGACCCTGATGAATCATATCAGCACTGTCTGATTACAGTCTCAGGCTCACGTACCGAAATGCCAGCTGTCGGAGACGGTTTAAGCACCATCGGTTGCAACGCTAATTGAAGATCTTGTCCAAATTTAATGGCAGTCTTAGGGAACAATGGAATCGACACCCTGAAGATCTTGAGCAAGTAGTCAGAGATGACTTGTTCCTCCACCTGTGTAAATGTTAGATCATAATGGTAGTCTGAGCAGGGCGTACGACAACTTACAGTTGTAGCATTCTTCAGATAAGGAAGAAGAGTGGATGCATGCGTCGCTGAGAGGACAGCTGGATGTGCCGCGGTGAACAGGTGTATGGTGCGGACACAATTGACGACAGTCTTGAAAGCGTATCAGCATGAATGCGACTTGCGACTGAGGAAAAACATACGAAACCAGGAAGCTCCGAGGCATCGACAAGACCATCAATTAAGGCTTCGCATATTTCCGCGTAACGAAGATGCAAGGTGGAGGTCTCGTCGGTGCTCTTACCAACCATGATCTGATGAAGCAGATCTTCCAGAGGGGACTGGCGATCCTTGAACGTCGCAGAAACACCCATAATAACGGTCACTTTGGATAGCAACGATGATTTGTCCTGTGCATTCATGGTCTGCCTCTTCGGAGCATTAGCAATTGGATGAGCGTCGTTGAACCACAATTCCTCAATGGCTTTTGTTGCGAGATCCTTCACGGAGTCGTCCTCGTCTAATATGCGCAAAACCAAACGTGTGCAGACATCAACATCACAGAGCCTGTCCTGAGTGACAGTATAGAAGGACTTCAGGAGCTTGATCACACGCTTGCGGACACTCAGACCAGTATCCTGAAACAAGTATTAAACAAAGTAGACACTTATGACGACAGTGCTTACCGCTATACGTTCCGCAATTTTGCTGTAATAATGGCTTGCAAACTCTGGAGAGTCTATCATGTACTTTCCAATCAACTCAACAGCCGCATCGCGAACCGCTGGAGAGCTGTCCAGAAGATGTCCCTCGATAGCGGCTCGTACATTTTGCTAATGATAGCGTTGTTAGAAATGACAGAACACGATCTTTTCTTTTCAAAAGACTCACAGCAGAGAGGATACTAGGATCACTGTTGATGATCTGACCGAGAGCTTTGAGAGCCTTCGTACGCATGAAGACAGGTGGTGCTTCGAGCGCGGATAGAACAACAGAGAGAATAGGATAGAAAGTGTTCCTAAGATTCTGCGTTATTCCGACCTCTTCCGAGACGATGTCAATTTGCGCAGTCTCTTCTTGCGTACTCCTAGAAGAAGCGGTGTAAGTAAAGGTGAACGATGACCTTGAAAGGCAACGAACCCAAGATCGAATACATCTGGAGCAGCATCCGACCAAAGATCGTGAAGCTCGTTCTTGAGTTTCGTGCCGAAACTGAGCAACTTCTTCTGGTCTACTGGTCGGTTACTCTTGCCGTCGTCGCCATCCTCCATGCTACTGCTGCATTGCTTCAATGCAAAAGCAAGTTCTTGGCCCCAAATCACAGCGGCCAATTCTCTGGCACTCTGAAACATGACTCAGTGACGTAGATCGACATAATGAAATAACCACGCACAGCACATGCCTGATCCTCCGACGATCTTTTGAGTAAGTGATTATCGACTGCTTTGTGAGCTCCAGAAAGCGCCGCAAATGCCTTCGAATCCGTACTCGTTAGAATCTAGGGAAAGCTGTCAGTGTTCAAAAAGACTCCGGGTGTGAGAGGAATTTGACCTCATCAAGAGATTGCAATTTGGAGCTGCCCTCCGCACACTTCATGGCTGTCGTACGAAGACGAGCGGCAACGAGTCCAAGATGATCAAGTGCCATGGTCTTCGCGGCATTGTTTTCATTGGCATTCGTCGTCTTGACGTCGTCCATGGACGAGACCTGTAATAGGTAAATACAGTTTACCCCTTCCAAGATCGGTGCCTACCATATATTTACAAGCCAGGCTCAAGAGTAGAGATGCTGCAGGCCATTCGGGCCAGAATAAGACCGTGAGCAGGTCCGAAAGCAAAGCATCGAATATAGCACGATATTCGGCTTCGTTGGAGTCTTTCGTTGACTTGCTCTTTCCTGACCTGGAGATAGTCTTAGTAGAGCTGAAGACGAGACCATGAATGACACTTCACCTCTGTGTCAAGAAGATGATAATGGTTTTGGCAGCTTTGGTCGCAGACTCTAGACCGGTTGTGTACAGGCGTATCTCCTATCGAGGTGGTCAGGAACTGAGTATGTAAATGCAAGTGGCAAACTGACTGCCATATCAGACTCCTCTAAGAACGTGCCCTCCATCACATCGCCATAGCCTTCCTTCGCGCGTAAGGTATCGGCATGTTGTCGTGACTTGTGAAGCGATTGAACATCGAGACGAACATCTCGAGCAGATGTTTGAACGAGCTGAAGAAGTAACGCAGATACTGTGCGAATGGATCGCCCATCTCGGAGGCTAATGATCATTAATAACAGACCACAGTATGGGGTGGTCGAACATACCGGAATTGACCAGATTTTTGTTTGCTGTCGGAAAGCTTGATCAGCGACGAAAGAATCTCTTCAATTATCCAAGCACGCTGGTCCTCGTGATTTGCAAAGATCTAGGAGACCGGTGAGATTGTGCTGCAGCAAAAGGACTAAGGTCAAACCTACGCTGCGGATGAGAGATAGAGCATCCAGCTTCAAACCTCGGATTGAACTAGCACCGAGTGTATTAAGCACAACATCGCCCTTCTTATCCTTCTTGTCACCGGAATCCGCCATGAAGAAAGGACCGACAGCGATATAAACTGCTTGTATAATGATACCTTCCGACATAGCTGCATAGTCGGAGCATATAAGCGCATTCACCCGAGGGATGACGGAAGTGACAGCTTGGAACAGCTCAGTCAGCTGCCGTCGATGTTTGTCGCATTGCGGGGATGAAGTTCGAGTAAGATACTGGAGAATAGGAGGAACGTGGCCGTAGATATCTGCTGAAGCCTCGACGAAGGGGTATATGATTCTGGTGAGCTGACTTTTGATGGCTGCGAAGCATGTAGTGATCAATTCTTCAGAGTACAACTAGAGAGAGTCGTTAGAAAGGATAATGATCACGGTCTGCATTGTACGTACCTGTTTCGGAAGCCTATCACTGCCTAGTATCGCGATACAGCAGTCCGCAGCCAGCACACTATCGCGTGCTACGTCGAGGACGGTAGCCAGTTGCGCGTAGTCTGTTGTCTGAGCTTCTGAAGGGTCCGGAGAACCGGTCATGTCAACATCTCCATCAGGCGATCTCGACATCTCTGAGGCTCCTGCCTGCTTTTGCTTGCCTCCAACCGGCTTACGAGACTTGGTCGGGCTTGCCAATGAGCGTCCGTTCTCCGTAAATGACGAGCTCTGAAATGGATCTGTGTCTTCGCCCGATTTCACACTGCGGTCTAGGATCCGAAGGAGCCGTGACAAAATAGTTACATCGAGATGTGAGACGCGTCCACTTGATTTAGGTGTGTTCGGGACGCCATTTTTGTCTCTGGACGACAACCGAAACCTCTTCGCGGGTCTCGTCACTTTCCCGACGTAGCTCGTGAGCTTCCGTAAAACATTCGGATGCAGCAGCGGTCGTGAACAGTCGGTCGTCAGCGGAGAAAAGAACTCAGTGGGTAAATCGGACACATGAAGGTCGGGAGCAAGAGAGTCCTCGGCCTCGAAGATGTCTTCGATGAGTGTCACCAGCTTGTCTAGCGGTGCTGAGAGAAAGCTGTGAGGGAAACGGCGGATTGAAGTCCTTAAAGGTAACACACACCTCTTTCGTCACGATCACCAAAAGCACGGCCGGACGAATGAAAACCATGAGAACCTGTTGTGCGTACGTCGTCCGAGCCGAACCCCCCAAGGTCATCCTCGTCTTCTAATGTGCGCAGGTGTTGTGAGGAAGTACGAGAAGGCGTACGATGAGCTTTAGGGACGGGTGGAAGCTCGACATAGACCTGCAGCTTCTGCTTCGGGGTTGGCGTCGCATTGAGCGGCCGTTTCTCATCTCGAGCCTTCGGGGTACCGTGTAAAGAAGATAAACCGGGCGCATCCGTAGTGGAATGAGTCCGCTTCGCCGAGGACGACTCAGTGACGGGAGCCGCTTTCCGTTTACGTGGAGTCACGTCCAACGTTCGAGTTGAAGGAGAGCTAAAAGCCAAAGGATCAGGGCTTTCCATAGTGGTCGTGGTCGTCGGTCGGTGCGGAGTTTTCGGCTGTTGTGCTTGTGTAGTTCGGTGAGCGAGGAAATTGTCGAAGAACTTGTTGCTCTCAGCAGGACGATGCACCGTTCTATTCGGCTTCAGAGGAGGCTCTCCAAGAGCATACGCCAACGAAGAAGACGAGGTACTGATGCCAGGAGGGGGAGGCGTTGGATACATTGTTGAAGGGGCACTCTGTTGGAACAGGGATTGAGCAAATGCAGATGACTGATGATTTGAAGGCGGATGTTGAGAGGGCCATGCCTGAGGGCTGTAGTGAGAGGACCTAAGATATGTTTAAACGCTGGCATGATTGGAATGAATAGCATACATACATGTCTTGCTGCCCGACATATCGTGCAGCGGTA
Source organism: Antrodiella citrinella (assembly GCA_004802725.1). NCBI lineage: Eukaryota > Fungi > Basidiomycota > Agaricomycetes > Polyporales > Steccherinaceae > Antrodiella > Antrodiella citrinella. The sequence goes on from SGPM01000399.1 coordinate 18,775, forward strand.
GCCTTGGCCGACTCCCAGTATGAATTCGCGCGCACCGTCTCCGATGGGGAATTAATATAATTGAGCTCGTTGGAGTATTCGGTATACTGGGTAGGGTAGTACTGAGTGTGCGCAGAGGCCAGATGGGGGATATGCGAGACGGGCTGAATGTAGTACGACGGGGGCGCCGCCGTGAGGGAGAGATTGCTCAAGTGTCTGGTGACTAAAGTTTGTATTAGTGCAATATTCGAATACAAGAGCTATACTGAATTCACCATGAGCCGAGGGGGTCGCAGAGGCAAGCGGATAGCCCGTGAGCAACCTATGCGTATTCTGGAGGGGGTCTGAGTCGTAGGTGCCGCCAGAGCCAGGCGTGTCGGATGAAGGATGAGCATTCCGATAATTGTGCTGTGTTTGAGATTGCCAGTAGTGATTGCTCATCGCAACATACAATGGAGAGAGCTACTGCGTCGTCGTCGTTGGCAGCGACGACTGAGTGTGTGGTAGGGAGGAGAGATCCCGACGCGCATTTGGCCATTAATGCGCGGCGTCACAGTCACGTTCACCCTCAGTCACGTCACCTTCCTCCAGTGCCAGAACGTCACACTCACACTCGTCTCCGCCCTCGCCGACGTCGTCGCGGACAGCGCGCTGCACGCATCGGAACACCCTCTACTGTCGTTCTCGCTCAGCTGTCCCTCCTTCCGTCATGTCTTCTGTTACGGCCACGAACACCTCTCACGACCCTCACGCCCTGCTTTCCGTCCTGCTTCCTTCAACATCTTATATCCTGACTTATTCGATTCCTCTCATCTTCGTCTCTATCATTCTCACTTTTTCCGGTGCATTCCTGATTCTCGACCGAACTCGTAGCTTTACGCCGCGGCAATTACCTCCTGAATCTCGTCGATTTCCTGCTCTTCTGCAGTCTCTCCTGGGAGGCGGCGTTGGTGGTCTTGCTGGCGGCTTTTCGTTTGGAGGTTTGTACTTGAAAGCCCTGCTTCTATTTTATACTTCACTAAAGTCTCCCCCCTCAAGTACACTTCGTTACTTTCCTATCGCTCCTGATACCGAATACCTCGGCTTCTCCTCCGTTGAGCGCCATCGCCTTACTGGCAGTATGCATGCTATCTGGTGTAGTATGTGCACTCGTCGGTGGGAGGTGGAAGCACGCGGCCGTCACCTTCACCGGGATCACAGGATTGTGCGTTTTCCTTTGCTTGTTTCTCGTCTCATACTGATATCGTGCCCAAGCGCGTCGTTATCTCTGGCTCTCTCTGTCATGCTTCACCCTGGTCTGCTTACCCGAATCATTATGACCGCCATCCTCACATTTCTCGGCACTGTGATCTGTCTCATCCCAGTACCCAAGTACAGTCATATCCCCATTCGATTCGCTGCATCTGCCGCTGGCGCTTTCGGTGTGGTGCTCTGTGTCGCTCTCTTGAGTCGCATTCCCGCGTGGGGTGACGTTTGGGCTCGCCTCTGGACTAGTAACGATATCGGTTGGGGGTCATCGAAGGAGAAAGACATTAGTGCCGCCTATTGTTTACTTCTGGTATTTGGCGCACTTTCCGATTGGCTGCTTCATCGCCAATTAGGACAGAACCCAGACGAGGTACGTGTTCATATATCACGATCTCGGTCATGTGTTGAAGCTGTAGCAGAAATGGGACCGTTATCTGGCAGATTATGGCGATAGTCTGCCAAACGACAATAATCGTGCTGGTTTATTCGAGCCCTCCCGCCGATTCTGGGACCGACTATTCAAGCCTCACCGTGACTTCCACTCCTTGCTACCAGTCGAGGACATCTACGGAGATGATATCGATATTAAGCCACCTCCTGGCTCACTTTTACCACCGCGGCGACGTGCGTGGAGGGATACCACAGCGGAGCTGCCTTTCCTGCGGCCGCCTGCTGGACTTAGGCGACATCCTCAGCAAAGACTTCTTCGCGGAGTACAGCTGAAAGAAAGTAAGCAATTTAGCCCTTCGCCAAGTGATACTATGACCCTGGTTGGCAACTCGGTCGGATCCGTTCTCGATCATGAGGAAGAGAATCATATGTATGACGGTGTAGATACTGGTAAGTCCTTCGTTTATATCTGAGCATCTATATTTATACCAACTACATCAGCAGATACGTTGTTTGTACCGCAGGATCATCATCACCAGCAGGCAGATCTGTGGTTGAAATTTTGGCACGATGTCAAAACAACAGCTGCCAACTAGCAGGTTACTAGCTATAGCCACTTTACACACACAGGGTGTTCCAGCCGCTTTCCCGTGTCCAACTATTGTAATGATATCTTAAGATACACTGATACCCCAAACGATTTCACGAAAGCGAAGATTGTAAAGTTATCTTAAATACCTCTCCTATCTTGTTTTGGACAAAAACCTAAAACTAGTCTATATTATGTCAGCATCTCATCAGACTCTTTGCGTGCATGGCATTCATAGTAGTTCGGCGATTTTCGGGACCGGCAGATGGGGATGTTGTTTCCCATGGCCGGTATACGGAGAGCGTGATGTCATACAAACTCATTCTCCGATGTTTCCCCGGACACAGGACGTAGAGATAGCTGAAAGAGATCTAGGCAAATGCCGACATCTTACAATCCCACAGATGCTAATCAGATCAAAACACGATCCAGACTCTCTTCACCGTCTTCACAAGGACAAGCGTCTAGATACCAATACACTTTGTCGATGGGTCCCATTCTCGGGGTTACTCGGAATCTCATTCACCCTCGCTTTACATTTCTTCGCTGAGGAATCGTCACGGTCTCGACTTGCTCTTCCGACCCCTCCCCTTTAGACTCATTTCATTATACTCTGCAGGAAAGTCGGAATATAAAATCCAACTTTATTTCCTCTGAGGGCAACGGACTGGTCTGTAGTCGGAAGTTACCTCAGTTGTTCTTAGGTAGTTGTAAGATTTAGTTTAGAAGAAAGAACGAAGACGAAGGGAGCAATTCCAGGTGAAAAGCTCTCGATGCTGTCGTTCACAGTGACGAGCCACTCAAACACGAAACACGACTACCATGTAAGGTAGGTTTGAGAGGGAAACCACAAGTCTATTGNGGNGGGGGGGGGGGGGGGGNGTGAGTGTTAGAATCCACAAGAGATGAAGGGAACAAGTTGATCTATTTCCAGAGACCAGAGGTGGTCTTATATACAGTCTACAGGACGTTCTATGGTATTCTATACAAAG